>BDIU01000395.1:0-83600 GCA_002118135.1 Trebouxia sp. TZW2008
CAAGGCGCCAGTGTTACCAGTGTGCGCTGTATGTTGTGGCAATCAAGGTTCTGCACAAGATTGTTCATAGGGTTCAGGGTTTATGATCTGCAACTTCCTCCAGCCACAGACTATGCAGCTATCATCAGCAACTGCTGAGGGAAGTAACGAAGGTCAAAAGCTGAAGCAGATCTTGCACAAGCTTGGTGAGCTGCAATGACCAGCTGGGACAACATCGACCCCAGCTTTAATCTGCACCTCAGGTGCACATCACAGCAAATGTAATGCGCACACTGAAGCACATTCACGTGCAGCAATGCCGGCACTCACATGCAGTTGATATTGGCCTGAGTCTGTCTGACATAGTGAGATGCACAATGCTTGTATGTGCAATGAGAACACTGTGCAAACCTAGGCACGCCAGCCTTCCTGTGGTGCAGAACCTGGTCGCTTTGCAGACAGCACACTGAATGCCAGTGTTGCCGGGTACACAACAAGATTTTGAAACTCGCACACTGTTGAATGGCAGACTTGCATGAGGAAGCAAAGTGCTTGACCCTGACCTGATGTCGCGTCAGGTAGAAGTGTGCGCAATGTTTTCAAAATCTCCAAAGGAGGACCATCAAAGAAAAGTGGCCTGTCCGCCGCTGGTAGCTGCAAGCAGCAGTTTGCCTTTTGAGACTGGCTTATCTGAAGCGCTGAGCCCTGTCACAGCTCCATCAGGGATATCAAGCCAGTCCAGCAGTGTCAGCCATTCAGCCATGTTACGTTCGACTCCTGCATAAGGAAGGAATAAGTTGCAAAAGGGCCGTGTGCACGTTTTGATGTCCTCGGTTGTAAACTGTGTTGCAGTAACCACTCTATGCAGTTAGCAAAGTCTTTCAGCAAGTGCTGCTAAGAAGCGACTACAGGCAAGCTCGTTTCGAAACAGGACAGTAGAGCAACGACAGGGCAGGTTGTGCCACAGGCTGTCTTCACTTGCCACCAGACTACTTCACAGAAAAAGGCACATGCCAGGATGCCTACACTTTTACTTGGACTGTCAGTGCCACTGACAAACCTTCCTGCGCAGAGCTTTGCAAACTGGTACCACACGGGCACTCCGTGAGCAAGGCCTGTGGTAGCACAAAACGCTGACTTCAGCGCTGACTGCTACAACTATTTAGACGAGAAACTAAAGTTGGCAGGACAACTGCTCGATCCGGACCTTTAAGCTCGAGCTCTACCAGATTGTACCCGCAAGAGCGACATCGCCTCGCAAAGCGAATACAGTTCCTTCAGAGCCAGCCAAGGCCAGGCAATCTGCCAAGGCGTCCGACAGCCCTGTCTGCGATTCGTGAGCAAACACATCGCTGTGCAAATGTGAAGGTGCCAACGAGAATGGAACGCCGATACATGTAAAATAACTCTCTCTCTCTCTCAACAGATGCCTGATTGTAAAGCCTCAGCTCGGTCAACTGTGCTTGTGAACTCATTCGCAACACGGTCTTGGCGTGTGAAACCGCGTCATGGTCGACGTTTGTCTGCGTCTTACACACTTAGCCCCTGCTGCATGAGCAAGTGACGAACTTGCCTATGTTCGCGCCTGTCAAAGCTAAAAAGGCCAAACAAAAGACAGGCAGGAAGACCGCTTCCGCCAGCGCTGGTGACAAAGTTTCAAAGGGTTAGCCTGTGCGCGTTCATGCCTTGAAATGCCTCGTATGATGCGGCTCGGTTGTGCCTGGACTTGATCGGTTTGATCAACACCAACAGTAAGACTGTCTGGAGCAGGCGCTAAGAAGGAACACAAGACTGGCCTCCGAAGCTGGTTTGGAAAGGGTTTCGAGGCGACCGAATCAGCTGCTGAGGAGCTGAATGTGCAGGGCAAGCCAGCAACAAGTGAAGTTCCAGCTGACAGGTCTATAGAGAATGCAACAGATTTGGCCTCGGACTGTTCAGTCCCTCAAAGGTATGCTGCATCTGGTCTGTCAAGTCAGCCATGCTCACACTTTCTGCTGCTGCAACCAGCAAGCAGTATGCTCTACCTCAGTATCAACGGCACAAAAGCTTCATCCAATCATAACTTGTCTGACCTGTGCAGACACAACCCAGAGCAGGCACAGCCGCATGCAACTACATCGCAAGTAGAACGCCGATTGGACAGCCCTGTGCGCGGCATTGATGCACTGCTGCCGGCCTTGCCTAGGCAGGATCACGAGGGTGCAGCAGTGCGCATCCAGAGGTGGTATCGCGACAGGCAAGCAGAGCGACAGGTCAGTGTTGACTGCATCACCACCTTGTCATTCAGGGCTGCTGGAATCAAGACAGAAGTCTTGTTGTGTCACTGCTGGAAACAAACTTGTGAACTGCCTCATTAATCCCCTGACCAAACTTTTGTAACAAGGAGCATTGCATGCAGAGGCAATCCAGGGACTGGGCCAATAGCTGCACCCAATTGTGCATGCTGGGTGCATCTCAATTGTACAACACTGGCCGCTACTGTGTAGCCTACTCATGCAACACCTTGATTGCTTGTCAGACTGCTGCATGTCCCCAAAAGAAACATCCAGATGTTGGGAAATAACTATACATGTTTGTGATGTAGCTCTTCCAGCTTTGTTTGATTGTTGCTGTACACAGCAGCACGTTTTGGAGAACATGCAAACCTCATGCATGCAACATACGGCCTGTGATTTGACACACTGCACTGGCATCATCACATTCATGGCGGCTTAAGTGTGTCTGCACGTTTGCAGGCAGCACGCCAGCATGTGAAGGAGTTTGTGCAGCAAAAGCGGCAGACGCTGGCTGCTGATGCTGCACTAGGAGAGGCAGAGGTGCAAGGCATTGCCATCAGACAGCTCCCTTCAGCTGCTGCTAGAGCTACTAGAGATGCCCATGACAAGCAGGTCAGCTGCTCACATTCCAACTTCACATCTATGTCAACGCTTTATTGAATGCCTTGGCTTGACTGGCTGATTTTGGTTGAAATTTTGGCGTCCACTTGGGCTGCGACAAGCTATTGTTGCACTAGATATTGATTGCATCCAACTGCTTGTTGAAACCTTTCAGCATCTGCACTGGCTGTCAGGCTCCAGGACAATTGTCAATTGCCTCTGCACAAAGATCAGGACCATGACTGTGCTTTGGTCGAGCCACCTCAGCTGGCACATGAATGCAAACTCTGTATGCATGTGTTATTGTCATTGACTGCATGTTGAGTGCTGCAGCATATATATTGAGCATAAACAACAAGCGCATGTTCACATAAACAACAATTGCATGTTCAGCACTAAAGTGTGTATTCCACGTGAACAGTGATCAGATGTTTCATCGCGCAGTATAGTCGTGACGTCAGCACCAACTGCATATGAATATTGCAGGAGGCCGAGAGGGCAGTGCTTGCCAGTCTGCAAAAGCATCGCAGCAGCAGTTTACAGGCTGAGCCCACTCTGCAGTGAGCACAGCCCCACATGCACCCCCCAAGCAGAGTCTACACACACTTTCTACAGATCCCTATAAACGTTAATTTTTGCAATGCTTTGAAACAATCAGTGCACCACTTGCAACGCTGTTGCTGTACAGCATTACAGCTTGCATTTGGCTTGTCTTGCCAAACTCAGGACGTCGCTTATCCAGCATGTCATCTGATCCTTGTCATGCTCTTACCATCTGCCTGGCAAGCTTTGATCTGTCACGCGCATAAACAGGCCATTATAGCCTGCCAATCAGTTTGTGACATGCCAACAAAGGCATGGCAGCATGCATTTGTTGGCTTGCCTGTCACAGCATGTGCGTCATGCTGTACATGTCATGATCTATCTGCTATAAATGCTTTGACTTGCCACTTGTGCCATGCCTAACATGGTCTGCCTTTGAGGCATGTCACCATGCCTGCTGCTTTGGACTGATGGTGCAAAGCTCATTGTATGGCAGGGACTTGAGGGAAGGTCTCAAGCAAGCTGCCAAGGCTGCTCAGCAGCAAGCCACACAGGCAGCAGCCAATGAGAATCTTCCGCCAAGCCGCAGTGACCCCACACAGCAAGGCCTCTTGCCCACAATCACCCTTTCAGCGTCACCCAGACAGTCTGTCCAAAGGGGCAAGAGACGCTCTCCCACCTTAGATGCTGATAAGGGTGACAGTCTAGGGCTGCCTTTGCTGAGAGCTAGCTCACCATCACAACTGGCAGCGACTTCTTCTCACAGGCATGACTTCAAGGCAGGGCATTCCAAAAAGGCCCTGAACAGGGCAGGGCAACCTGAAACAGGGTTTGACAGGGCATGGCGTTCTGAAGTTGACTTTGGCAAGGTGCCTGTACCAGATCAGAAGGGCGCGGTGCATTTGACTCAGTCCCCTTCTCAGGATCCTGTGACTACTCTCACCACTGCACAGGATCAATGGCACTTTGCAGCAGGTCAGCCACAAACTGCCGTTGCAGCAAAGCACATTGAAAATGCAGTTATGCAGGGTTTGCCAGCTTCAGAAGCTTCTGCAAATGGCTATTTCAGCTGTCAAAGTAGTGCTTGTCATGATGCAATCAATGCATGCAGGGGCGGAGATGTGCTTCGCTGAGCCCTTGTTGACGCTGCTTTGGGCATCTGCTTGTGACGCACAACATGCCGCCTCTGCAAAGTTCACAATTTACCGTTTTGAGGCCCATGGACAGTGCTTTGTCAAGCTATCGTTGCTATATAGTGCCATGTGGAGTGTTCTTGGGCATTGTCATGGCATCTACCCCCTTCAACACCATGCAGACGTCCTTAGCATGCCATTCTGTTACACAGGCACAACCTCTTCAGAGGTGAAGGGTGTTGCCATAACTAATGTCAGTGCCCATCAAGTGTTGTTTGATAAAGCCATGACTAAGGGGCTGTCTCAGAACGCCCCAAGGGCAGCCGCAGTCACAGCCAGTGTTGCAGCGTCAGTCAGAGAGAGTCTCCTGCTGTCCATGCCAGCTGAAGCAGTCCTCAGCTCTGCCGTATTTGAAGACTTCACTCATGAAGTTGCTGCACGTATCATTCAGCACTACTGGCGAGAGCATGCCAGCAGTCAAAGGGCAGCTAGGCAGTTTGGCACAAATCAACCAGCATCTCAGCAGCTGGACACAGGTCACTCAGAGAACAGTTCTCAGCCTGAACAGCGTGGGGGCCGTTTTGAAGGCCAAGTTGGTGCTCATTCTAGTGCAGACTTAGCCTCACAGCTTGCAGGAGAGCAAGACACTGCTGATCCTGAGCTGATCCAGGATGATTCCTTGCCACAGCTGATGATGCAATACCGCACCAACGCAGGTTCACACGCTGCACCGCAGCTTGCTGAGCCCCTGAGACAAAGCACAGAGCACTGCTCAGTGAGTGCTGACAGGACAGCGCTGTCCAATGCTGATGCTCCACCACCCAGTAGCAGGAAGCAGCCCTCAAGAGCTAGGCACCAGGGCGCATCTGAGGTTTGCAGTAGCAGCTTAGATAGGCTAAAGGCTAGGCACAGCAAGCACAGAAGGCCGACCATGCCAGAGACCACTGCATCAGCGCAGTCCGTCAGGCAGTCAAGAGTCCAGCAGCACCCTGACAGCACGCTGAGTCAGCTGTCATCAGCCAACTTTGGACTTGCCGATGTGACAGAGCAAGCAGACACAGAATCATCAGGCATGCCCTCTAACAGCAAGGCAGGGGACTTGGTCTCTACACACGCTGACATAATCTTCAGCCAGTGCGCTGCCTGTCAACCTGGAAGGAGCACAATGACAAGTCAACAGGCTGGGCTTGAGAGCAGTAGGGTTCAGTTGCCTGTGGGCAAAACAGCACAGGAGGTTAGTCTCAGCGGTGATGATGGTGACGATGCCTTGCTGCAGCTGCTGAACCGCCAACAGCAAAAGCCATGTGCAGTTCAGCATGCTACAGCTGTTGAGCCTAAGGCTGAAAGCAGACAGCGCCATCACCAGCAACAACAGCAGCAGCATCACCAGCAGCGGCACCAGCAGCAGCAGCAGGCAGTGTTACAGAAACAGTTGCCTAGCTTGGACACAGCTGCTAGGGGAGAGGCTGACCTGACTGGCGCTGAGAGCATGAGCCCAAATGTCAGCCCCAGCAAAAGACTGGACGCTGCTGATCGTGCAAAGAAGTTGATGACAACAGCTGCTCTGAAGCAGCAGCAGCAGCAGCAGCAGCAACAGCATACAGTCCCAGGCACAAACAGGACTGCTACCTCTGCATTGCTCATGCTCAACAACACTGTTGCTGCTGCAAGCTCCACTGGTGTCCGCAGCGGTCGGACAGACTGTCAGAGAAGCAATGCTGCTATACAGACAACAGGCATCAATACAGGCATGCACAAGATGGAGAAAGGATCACGAGACAAGCTTGCAGATATTTACGCTTTCCTGGACGATGTAGAAGCGCAAGCAGAGCAAGAAGCCGCCAGTCTGCTGTCACAAGCCTCCTCTCACAGTCATGCTGTCTACCCTCATGGTAGCTTGGACAGACATGCTGTCCTTCATGACAGCAGACGCAATGCACATGTTGTCCACTCCACTGGCGGCCATGACAGACCTGCTGTCCAACAAGACAGGAAACATGGCGCCAAGGGTGGACCATATCAGCTTCCACAGGAAGGACCCCTGCAGCAGCAGCAGCAGCAGCAGTTGCAAGGACTAAAGGCAGAAGCCCAGGGTAGGGCACAATCAGCTGAAGCAGGGCAGGCCAATGCATCTGTAGTGCCAGGCAGCATGGTTTTGGTAGCAGATGACAGCAGCAATGCACCTGAGCTGTTCAAGTCACCTGGTAAGGTTGCCTATGTATACTGCTACTGTGCAGTAGCACATGACACCTGTTTGCAAAGTGATATAAGCAACATGTACACTGTGTTGAAATGATATCTTCATTCAAGATGACCATGGTGACATTCTGGTTGCGTATACTCAAGATAACATCATGATAGCTGCTGCTGGCTGGCGCCTGCCCTTCCTGTCATCGAGTGAGCGCTGGGGTCAGCACGTTTTCACATGCTATGCTGTTTTCAGCTGTATTAAAGCTGAATGTGTCAGTCCGACTGTCATTGCGTGTGTCAATGCATGTACCTGTTGCCACCCCGTTGCCCACACAAGAGCCACCATAAGCATCTCCTTGAGTACATCGTATCAAACACTTTGTTGCTGCATGCTGTGTTGTGTTCCTGCCTCTTCGCTCTCATCTGCAAGCTGCCCTTTTGGGAGCAGCACTATCGTCGTCCTGCACCCAATGACTTGACATGGACTTTGTGAATGCCAATATGTAAGCTAGAGCTCAAAGACACAAGGGCTCTGCAAAGCTTTTGCTAGAGCTGTACAGCATGGCTGTACCTAAGCCTATTTGCAGATGGTAGCGCCCAGACGCAGTCAGCTGCCTTCATGTGTGAACAGAGCTACTAGCTGGTCCTTGTCAAGTACATACAACGCCTACAATGCCTTTACATATGTACTGTTCCATCGTGCTTGGACCAGCTGGCCACAGTTACTGCCTGGTCTTCGTCAAGCACAGATTAGGTTACTGGTTGTAGCTGATGCAGACAACACAGGGGCCTACTGACACTGTAGTCATGTGCGCTGTGCCTCTGTGTATCTGTGTATAAATCAAGTGATTCTGAGTGGTGCAGGGATTGCAAAGGGGGCCACTGACACAGCCTCCCTGCTGGCTCAGAATGTATACGAGGGTGTCAAGCAGCGCATGCAGCAGCTGCAGGCAGCAGTGCAGGCAAAGGAGCGCCAGATTGATGCCTTGCAAGCTGAAATGACCACTGCTGAAGAACAAAGAGTGGCTGCCATGAAGCAAGCTGATGCCAAGCAGCAGGTGAGCCATGCATAGCAGCAGTCAACTGAACACCGTTGCAATGCTCATTTGCTGGGACGCAAGCAGATGCCAAGCATCAGGTGGTACATGCAAGGCAGCAGCCAACTTACCACCATTGCCATCTTGACTTGCAAGCGGAAGTTGCTAGTGCTGAAGAGCACAGAACGGCTGCTTTGAAGCAAGTTGACGTCCAACAACAGGTGAGCCATGCATAGCAGCAGCTGTGTGGCTGCCGTTGCAATGCTGCCTTGCAAGCTGAAGGGACAACTGCTGAAGAACACAGAGTGGCTGCCACGAAATAAGCAAACTCCAAGCTGCTGGTGAGGCATGCAAGGCAGCAGTCAACCTAGTGTCATGCAAATCCCATTTGAGTGCAGTGATTCAGGCAGTGTCAGATGTGAAGGCCTTACATTTTCTGCTGGATTGCAGGCAGCGCTTGATGAGCAGAAGTCAAAGCTGGAGGGTGACATGACCCGCCATCTGGCTTTCATAGACCGTCTGCTGGCAGACAAGGATAAGCTGTCTGCCAAAGCGCTGCAGCTGGGCAAAGACATCAAGGTGCCCACTTTGCTCTGCTCTTGACGCTGAGCATCTGAAAATGTTGCTCAGCATCACCAGTCATACTGCAAGTCACTTTGTTGAGCAGACTATTGGTTTCCACCAGTACGATGTATTGTACTGTATTGTTCCCTGCTGAACATTTGTCGTGTTCCTGTCTCAGTTCAAACCGGGGTAATTTCAAGTCAACATTGCAGGACAGGCAGCTCAAAGGCGTTATCTACATATTTAAATTGAACATATCAAGAACGACAGAATGAATAATTTAAGGCAACATCTTGGTGGCCATACAGGCAGCAGAAGCAAAACATGCTGCTGGGGTGGAGTCCTTGAAGGAGGGCTGGCTGGCTGAGCTGAAGAAGCAGAAGGAGGGCTGGGCGGCAGCAGAGAAAGGAAGAAGAGACATCTGGCTGGCTGACAAGACCAAGCAAGTCAAGGAGCTCACTGTCAAGGTGGGCGAGGCAATCCTTGTGCCAGAAATAGGTTGTTGTCAACATTGATAAGGCTTTGACGATGCTTTCAAACAGATCAGTGGCGTTTTCTGTTCCAGAATCTGCAAGGCAGTAGGACCGGCATAGCAAGCCTGGCAGCATCAGGCACAATGGCATTATCCAGTACAGTAAACTCTCCTTATAACGACTGCTTTGGTTACCACAAAAAATGTCCTTACATCAAATTGTCCTTAATCAGAGGGACCGCTGCAGTCGGAAAGCATTGACTGGGTACCAACGGCGTTGTCCTTACATCAAGATTGTCCTTACATTGAGTGTCCTTACAAAGAGAGTTGACTGTACCTCCCACTGCTTGTGGAAGTCCGGCTGAAGTGACACCGAAAAATGTGGAAGCTTGCCTTCATTTGCTGCCAACATCAGCTCGTTCTTCATTGCTGTCTCAGTCTCTGACAGCACTCATTGACGCATGTCTGCATCTTTCCTTCCCTCAGTCAGTCACCCGCTCCCTTAGTCGCTTGCTTGCTTGCCTGCTCGCTCTCGGTTCCTTTCCCTTCATCACTCCCTCTCTCACTTCATCAAATAACACATAAAGCACGCCAGAATTGAATCATTGCCAATGAAGTTTGGTAGCAATGGTGCTGGAGTCAACAGCAGTTCCGCCTGGACAGAATAGTTGTGCGTCAAAAGTTCTGACATAAATAGCATGCTACAGGGCATGGAGCCAGAGATTCAGCGGTTGATAGGCAAGCACAAGGCTGAGCTGGAGACAGAAAGGGACAAAGCGCAAGCTCACACCAGGTAAGTCATGGCAGAAAGGTGTTCATTTCCAGTTTTCAAAGATGGGCTGACATGTTCCGACGCATCTTGCCAATGTGAAGATGACTGCGCTGCAACGGATCCTAACAGCACAGCATGATCAGAGCATGCAACATTTGCCACCTTCATTCGCATGCAGGCTGCAACTGGATAGCCCAAGTATTCAGCATGACCAGCGCAAACAACTTTTATCGTGTTGTGCAGGCTGCAGCTGGATGAGCTGACTAATCAGCATGAGGCATATGCTCGCCAGCTGACAATTCAACATGACCACAGCCTACATAATTTGTTACATGTGCTGTTGTGTAGGCTGCAGCTGGATGAGCTGACTAGCCAGCATGAGGCGTATGCCTGCCGCGTGACCGTATCCAGAGCGTGAAACATTTCTCACCGTTCTTTTGACTGGTCAACAGCTGTCGGTTGTGTAGGCTGCAGCTGGATGAGCTGACTAGCCAGCATGAGGCGTACGCTCGTCAGCTGAGGGAGCGCCTTCTGCGTGACCAGGACCTGGCTGTGGAGCGCGAGCGTGCTGCCGCACAAGATCGCCTCAGGGAGGCTGCTGAAAGGTGAGTCCCCAGTATGAAGTCAATAGTTGCTTCATTAGGTATCAACAGGGTTCCTGTTGCTGCCGCTGCTGCGTGATCAAGATTTGGCTGTGGAATGAGAGCGTGCTGCCGCACAAGACCGCCGCAGAGAGGCTGCTGAAAGGTGGTCTTTGACCTCAATAGAATCTTGAACTGACATTCACACACGACCAGTTGGTGATCAGCAAATGACTGAGGTAAGCAGCAACAGGCTCCTGAAACGGAGACCACCTGGTGTACACAATGTGTATCAACAACACCTGGCTGTGGAGCAAGAATGCGCTGCTGCACAAGACCAACTGTTTCACCAAATCCTTGCCATGGAGCGCAAGTGCACTGCAGCACAAGAACAATTTAGAGAGGCTGCTGGAAGGATAGTCCAGGCAGTACAAGTATCATGGACAAGTGTAACCATGTGCTTGCCATGGAGCGCAAGCGCACTGCCACACAAGCTTGACTAACAGAGGCTGCTGAAAGGTAAATCCCCATAATCAACACTTTCATCAAGAATTGTCACCAGGGTTTTCCATGTTTCCAAGGCGAACGCGCTGCAGTATCACATTGAGTCAGAGAGGCTGCTTCAAGGTGAGTCCACAGTATCAAGACTTACATGACCAAGTATTGCCAAGTCCTTGCTAATGCTGTTTGTTGCCGCTGCGCCAGACCAACTCAGTATGGCCGTTGAAACATGAGTCCTCAGCAGCAACAGGGTTCCTGGACTAGGCATCAATAGCGGTTTCTGCTCCTGATGCTGCTGCTGTCGTTGCTTCTTGCTGCTGCAGTAAAAAAGATTAAAAACCTTCCTGCAAAAACGAATTTTGCAGTTTCACCAGCAAGGAAGTTTCCAGAGAATTCCTGATGCTGCAGGTACGAAGGGCAGATGCAATCCCAGCGGCTGCAAACGGCGCCAGATAATCAGCTGCGCCTAGAGCAGTTCCAGGCAGAGCACAAAGTATCATGCGTCAACTTGCAATCTGCTCCAGGGTTTGAGCCAGTTGCCTGCAGACATTGTTGCTTGAGTTTGGCAGACAATCGAAACAAATGTTGTTACTGCAGGTATGAGGGGCAGATGCAGTCCCAGCGGCTGCGCATGGTGTCAGACAATGAGCTGCGCCTGGAGCAGTTCCAGGCAGAGCGCAAAGCTGAGAAAAGGCGCTTTGAAGATGTCATTGACCAGCTCAAACAGGTACATTTTTACACGTCTCACCATTGCAGAGATGTTGAGCTTCAATGCATCTTACCTGACATGTGAGAGCTGCCCTGCACTGCTATGTGTGATGCTACATCTAAGATTATGTGCATGTGCAGTAACAGCTACTTTTGTTGTGAGCAGCGGACATGCATTCGATGCAAAGTTTCTGTATCACAGCGGACATGGCAATGGCTGCCCAGTAAATGCTGACCTTTATCAACTGTGCACCGTTAAGCTGCCTCTGCTTTGCACAGTCCACCTCGTCCAAGTGTGACATATGTGTCTGCAGTCTTGTGCTGGCTTGACACCATCTCCACAGTGAGATGTGAAGTGCCTGATGGCCAGCACAAATGACTTCACAGCAAAGAATGATCAGACATCATGTTGTCATGAGCCAAGGTCTTTTGCTGTATGGTATTCAACCTCCAAGCTGCCCAAAAGCATGTCACAGCATTGCCATCAGATGTTATGGCAGACGAGAAAGTGTCCTCTTGGTGCAGGGGTCAGGTGAGCATGAGCAGCAGATGCGCAGTGAGCTGAGTCTGGAGAAAGCCCAGATGCGACGCCAGCACGAGCAAGAGCTTACAGCTGTGCAAGATGCAGCAGCAGTTGAGCGGGTCTGCTTCCCTATTCATCGAAGTGATATCGTGTCTGTAGGTGCGTGTGTGCATTGCAGGGGTCAGGTGAACATGAGCAGCAGATGCGCAGTGAGCTGAGTCTGGAGAAGGCTCAGATGCGGCGCCAGCACGAGCGGGAACTCAAGGCTGTGCAAGATGCAGCAGCAGATGAACAGGCAGGATGGCGATTAGCAGTGGCCAAACGGGCCAAGGAGGAACTGGCAGCCCGAGAAACTGCCCTGCGCACTCAATTACAGCAAGAGCGCGACCGCCAGCTGCAGGTCTGCCTTTGTTACTGCATGTCTGGCCCCATGTGACTTCAGTAACACACTGGCTATGCTTTCATGTACTGTTTTGCTTTGGGCACTAGCCCATGTCAATGCCTGTCTGCTGCCCTACTGTCCTGCCGTGTTCTTGCCTTCAATGGTGGAAATGGGGCCTGATACTGCATGCACTCACATGCAGCGAGAGCGCAACTGCCAGCTTCAGATCTGCCTTGCACACTCCTGCACTGCCTGTCTTTGCAAGAAGGCATCTGTTCAGCAACCTCAAGCAGGAGCAGGTCAGCCTGTGCTGCATTTCAAACTTTTAGTGGACTCATATGCCTTTAGTAAACATTCGTATGCATTAGGCGCCATAAAAGAAAAGTCAATGCCTTAGAGCATGGTCACAGGAGACAGTGTGAATAGAGGCACACTAAAATGCAGGTGGTCACTCAATGCACTTGTCATTGAAACGCAGTATGCTGCAGACACATGTCAGGATTGTCCAGAGTCTGCATCAGCAATTTGCCAGGGAAGACTTCGCATTTTCTTTCTAAGGTAAAGTTAAAAATATGAACAAACAAGAAAATCTGCTGCAGGCAGTAGTGGAGCGTTTGGAAAAAGAAGCGGCAGACAACAGGCGCGCAGCCAAGCAGGAAGCTGACCAGCGGGATACAACCCTGAAGGGCCGTTACCAAGCTGCCCTGCAGGCTGCTCAGGGGTCTGAACACAAGCATGCTGAGAGGCAAGCATGGGTTCTAGCTCTGTTGTAACACAAGAACTCACTTACAGTCAAGAGCTCAGCAGGACAAGACTCTGCCGACAATGCTAGATTGTGTTGGGCAATGGCACCGTTGTGTATAAATCTATCCTTGTTTGTCATGTCTGCTGTTCTGTGGATTGACATTTGCACAAAGCAGTTCCCAGCACAGCGTCAAACACAATGAATGGCTTGATTCATATGTCTGTGGGATTTTGTCTTGAGCAATGCACACTATGAATCTTTGATGGTGAGATTGTGGTGTGGTCTCTTTGATGCTTAGCATGTGAAACAATTGTGGTACGGAACTGCAGATTTAGGGTGGCAGCTGAGGCAGAAGCTGCAGCTCAGCAGCGCAATGAGCAGCTGCAGGAGCAGGTGCAGCAGCTGAAGGAGCAGGCTGAGGAGCGCAGCTTGGGCCTCTTTGATGCCCAGCAACAGGTAATGTACTTTTGTTTGCTGACGGATATTCCTGATCTAGGCTCAGCATATGCTCACGACTGTGAGCTTGATCTGCAAATCCGAAGCAAAGGTCCTCAAAACTAAAAAGAAAGGATTCAAAGGAGTCTTGAAATGGCTTAGTGGGTCTTGCAGGTGGGGCAGCTACAAGGGCAGTTGCAGCAGAAGGAGAGTCACATGCAAGGGCTGTTGCAGCAGCATGCCCAACACACCTCAAGCTTGTCCCATCAGCGCCAACAGCTGCTGGATCAGGTGAGCAATATCTCTTTGCACTTTTAGTATGCCTTGGAAGACTTGTATTGAATCACTTGCCCATGAAACTCTCCATGCCAGCCATTGTTGAAACTCGCCTCCAACAAGCTGAGTGTACATGCTGACTTACATGCTGTAGCAAGCTTGCTGACCCATGCGTCTGTAATCGCAGCCTCTGTCTGCAGCACTACATGCACAAGATCAGCAACAGTACATGTCACTTACGTATGCACAGCAAAGCTACAGCTGAGCTTGCAGAATCCAAACCTTGTTTGCTTCAGATGACTGAGCTGCAGAGCAAGCACTCCCAGGAGCTGAAGCAAGTGCAAGCACGAGTGCAAACTGCGGTTGCCACCAAGGACGACACCATTGCAGCACTAAAGAAGCAATTGGGTGATCTGACTCAGCGATTGCAATCAACAGAGGCTGTGCTGCATCAGCAACAAGCCGAGCTGTGTTAAGAGCACATCATCAGTGTTGTTTGTATCTCCTGCTTGTCTGACTCGTGAACTAGGCCTGCTGAACATGTCAGCACTCAGCAGCACTGGTCATGAGCTCCCCTAGCACAATTTGTCATTGATACTTTTTGCAAGTATGCAAGCCATCTTGTCTTTTGAGCTGATCCGAGTTTACATTATGCATGTCAGAATTCGAAATTTCAGGCGCAAAGTTCCAATTGAAGACTAGAGCAGAATATCAATTGACACACACTATATACATTGTATAGCCGGCAAGCTTTACCTTTGGCTTCAATTGCATATGGGGTGGTCGCAGAAGGGGCACAGGCTACTGAGAGTAAATTGGAACATTCTATGTCGACAACGCAGCTGGGCGTTCCTCAGCTGTGTGAAGTGCATGAGGGATGTTGCGCAAGCAATTGAAGCACCACAGTTTCTGCAAAATTGCAGGCTTCTCACAGCAGCAGTGAAAGCTGATGAATCATAGCTGTGCAGCTGTATCACAAGCTTGAGATATAACATGATTGACAATAGATTGGCAGCGATGGGCTTGCTGCCTTGTATGCGCCAGAAATGCCAATATTCAAATTGCATGTGTTGTCTGACAAATGAATTGTGGTTTATTTGAACCATTAGATTTTTTTTGGATGGAAGAGCTCGCATCACAATGGGGATACAATGTTCAGCAGACATGACCTGACATTGTGTTGACCTGACATCCCTTTTGGAGTAAACATTTAGATGATATGTCCACAAATGCCCCGATGCAGTGCAGATACTTCATTGACGGCCAATCCACATGGCTCACAGCAACAACAGGCACGGTCGTCTGCTGCAAGCTGTGTTGAATGCAGATAACATAATTCATATGAGGCCTGATGAGGATTGCTTAACGCGTGTGCCGCGCTGCCATTTCACCAGCTCCTCATCATATGCCTTGCTGGCATGACCAAGCATGCCCTTGGCTGTGTCAAACGTTGCCAGCTTGATGCCTGCAGACAGCATTGTACAGAGTGACTGCAGATACATGATAGTCCAGCCATGATCTCATGCATTGTCAGCTTGCTCAAGCCTTTCATAAGGCAACCAACAGACATTGCCTCACAAAGGAAGCTCCAAAATTATCTTTCTGACACAGCAGAACCAAGCTTGCTCACCTGTATTGGAAGGTTTTTGAGCACACTGTGTGAGAAGCGCAGATACAAGTCTGACTGCTGCTGTGCACTGACAACAATGCAACTCACTACATTTGGGAGGTTCCTTAAGGCTGCTGCTGGTGCTGCTGCTGTACATCAGCAACAATGCAACTTACCTTTATTAGGAAGATTTTTGAGGGCGTTGGGCAAAAAGCCCCTATACAAGCCTGGCACGCCGTCCCTTTCCAGCACCTTTTGCAGGGCTTGTCGCGCTCCCATCGCGCCCACACTCTGTAGCTGTATTTGCCGCCTGCATGTCATGACCAGGATTGTAACAACTCGCCGTCTCAGGGTCAACCCAGGGACTTATCCCTTGACACTGCATGTTGCAAAGACAATATCTTGATAATGCCCTTCAGTGAGCTCTTGGGCTGAAGCAGAGCTACCTGCTGGCTTGTGGTCAGCAACTGTTGACAGCACAGATGCTGCAGCTTCAGCAACATCAGCAGCCGCACAAGCTCTCAACCTTGTAATAAACTTCTGCAATTTTATGCATATGCATATGCATGAGCTTCAGCCACAGCCAACGTCTTTGCACATTCCCTTGCCCAAGATATGAAAGCAGAAAGCCGAAACACCTACCCAGCTTGTGATGCAACCCAGGGCTGGTTGCCACAACAAGCAAAGTAAAGCCTCTGATCATGCAAATGGCAGGGATTTGACAAGCGTAAGCAAAGCCCCTACCTGACAGTATCTAGTGGGTAGCAAAGAGAGGTGGCAAAGAGCGCGGCTGAGAACCCTTTGGCAAAACCTGGCACATCTGTTGGCATAAGGTCATATGACGCCAATTCAAGCGCCATGTAAGGAGCAATGCCTGCATTCACGTCAAAGGTCAGTCACCTGTTACTGTTTACTGCTTACATAAGACACGCTGTCAGAGACCCAACAGGGGTGGCTACAGGACACCATGCAAACGCTACCAGAGACCCAATGTAGGGCCATATAGACTGTCTGTACTGTGGCTGATTATCACAAAGTCAAAAAAATCATGACATGGTGACACTACGCACTTGTGATAGTGGTAAACATGAGTGCCATGTAATGGGGAATGCCTGCCAACACATCAAGGTCTCAGTGACCTATGCGATTCATGGCTATGAGTGTCAACATCGTAACCTTTGATGTTGTTGTTATGCAAAGCAGGTGATAAATGCATTTGTCAAAATGATTTCGCAGGAGATGGCGCTATTCAAACACGCTTGTCAGCTTTAACAAGCATATATATGCAAGGTGCATGACGTATGCATTGTGCTTTGTTGTAGTGACACTTGATACAGTGACATTGTCAGCGTAACAACAATGACAGTGGGAACTTGTCACTGCAATGGTAATTCTGAACGGTGACAACACAATGTGGTGACAGTTTTCTTGGTGACAAACACAATTGTTACATGCGGCAATCACAGTAACAAGTTTTGCACAAAGCCAGGCCACTTGTTGTGCAAGCAAGACTCATAAGTCATGTGCACTGAGCTGTGCTGCGGGGATGAAGCATAGCAAGAGTGCCACTCCATAGATTGTATTCAGGCCTTCTCAAAACAGCCCATCAAAAGCTGCTGAAGACCAGACCCAAATTTGCCGTGCTGTTAGGTGCCAATGCAGGAGCTTCTGTGAGCAAAAGCAGCCCAGGAACAATTGCTAACCTATCAATGAAGCACCAAGTCCTCGGAAGAAGGCGTTGTAGGAGCCTTCCCTGAACAGGGCTGCAGAGGCGCCACGAATGCTGCGCATGCTGGGGTCAACAGCTATCCGCAGTCTCAAGGTGTCCAGTGGATATGTGACCTGCAGAGTGTCTTATTTCAGTGCAGGAACTGCTGAACTGTAAGTTGTGTGTCGATGCATGGTCAGGGCATGATCAGTTGCTAGGGTCCACAGCTATCCGCAGTTTCAGTGTGTCCAGTGGATATGTCACCTGCAGAATTTTTGTTTTGAGTACCGACATGGCTGAAACAAGTGAAGGCCCAATCTTCTCAGCCCAATGTATGCCGTCAACATGCCCAAAAGAGCTGCAACCAACAGCTATGTTCAATTTCACTGTATCCAGTGGGTATGTGCCCTGCACAGTTGATGGCTTCAGTGCTCATACTGCTGAAACAAATCTGCACCTTCTGGAGCCAACAGCTATGCGCAGCCTGGATTCAAGGCGACCTGCATAAAAGCTTTGGTGCCTGCAGATTTTGGTTGCCCTCTTGCACATTTAGTGGTAGTCATGTTGCTGCAGCAGAAGTGGCATGTCATTGCACTGTGAAGCAAATAATGCTATGCATGATGCTGACCCATTGAACGTTGTGGTGCATGTCTAATACAGCCATGTCTAGTGCAGTACGCCGGGCCTGAGCAAAGCATGCAGCAAGGACAGAAGTGGAGGGCATTTTGCTTTTTTTGTTATGCATCTAGCAGGCTCACTATCAAGCTGTGGGGATCACGACTATGATGCAGAGCAATAAGCACTGACTGTAGGGTGAAAAGGATCCCAAGATTCCGAGGGTCTCTGGATGCTATACCAAAGTTGCCGTGATGCTTCCCAGACATGTTTGGGATGGCTGCTTGGCATGGACATCTTACATGGACGCTTGCCATGAACGTGCTACAGGGACATCCTGTTCAATTCACAGGCACAGTATCAAGCATCCACTGCAGCATTGAAGAACAAGCAACATACCAGGGTTGCAGTCATGCCTGCCAAGCCCCCAGCTGCTAGCCTCGCTGAAATGCTGAGCTCACCTCGCTCATTCCCAAACTTCTTCTTCAACACCTCATAGGAATACAGCTGCGTGGCGCTGTATGGGACGACACGCAAGATCTGCATGCGATGACCAATCATTTCATCAGCAGTCTGGCAAACGAGACATGTGTTTTGATGCGTGAAAGCGCATCTGGTGCTGTCCTTGGACTGGGGATCAACATCATGGCTCGACAACACACTGCATATAGCTTTGCCATTTGCTAGAATGCAGTGCTCTTGACACCTGGCAGCGTACACATTTTCGTGTGCAAGCTATGCAGATTTAGCCCAGTATGCATGCTGCAATGATTTGAAGCAGCCGTGGTATGCTGACATGGAAGGGCACTGCATGCAAATCAAATGCAATGCTAGACTCGACTTGCAAGAATGTAGGACTGTACACGAGGTCAATGCTGATGCATGCATAGTCATACTTGTGGCAGATTGCCTTTCCAGTAGCCCCTGATTCCCTCTGTACGCCCTATAGCAACCAAAGCCTGCCATACGCCTCCTTTTCGAACAGCATGCTTGACTGCTCCTTTCTGAAGGCCCCCACTGGTCTGCAGGAGTAGCTTGACCCTGTCGAGAGGAGCTGTTAAGGTTTTGCCAATAGCACCCGAGACTGCTCCTGCTGTGAATAGAACTGCTGGCCTTGGTATCTGTGACAGAGCGGCAATAGGCCGATGCGTAACCAGGTATCGCAGATCTGGCTTGTTTTGGACAGTGGTGCTAGCTGCTAGTTCGAAGCAAGGGCTGTGCCGCTGGCGTTTGTGTGTCGACGTCGAATAATCCGAGGTCGATGTCTGGTCAACGCTTGCGATCAAGCCAGGGGCTGCAAAGTGGAACCGTGGCTGGCCGCAGACTTGACTTGCTGTTAGCACTGATTGAGATGCCACGTCAAGATCAGAGCGCATTTCTGAACGCCTGCGGACCACTGTTAGTCTCCAGCTGCAACCTGCCCTCACTCGAAGACTTTGAAAGCCGTTAGGTTAAGGCCTCGGTAGGTTTGAATTCTCGAGGTCTTGAGTTCTCACTGTGCATGCACATTTGAGATTGTGTTTGCGGTCAACTTGTACTTGCAAATCATGTGCGAGAGTCGAGAGCTGGTTTGTGCTGCACAGGACAGTCGCAAAACATTCCATTTTATTTAGTGAGTTGGCTGGATCCACCAGAACTCATGTCCGAGCTGTGCTCTTTATGATGGCACAATTTGATGCACGTACGTATGTGCCCTGTTGACTTGATCCCTGCAAGAGGCACAGGATTCTGAGTCTTAACTATATGCCTGTTGCAAGGACACCTCATCACCACATGCGGCTTGCCCTCTGTAAAGAAATCTTGTGCTGGTCTTGCTTATAAGAAGCAGGGGCTGTCGAAAATGGCAATCTTGATGCAGGGTCAGGTGTATCAGCCACCATTTAGCCTGTCCTGTGAGGATGGACTGCATCTTGTCACTGCCAGCAAACTGTAAGGGTTGCTGTGATTGAAGAAGGTGACCGGCTACCCCTAACAAAGCTCTCCCTTGTCAACTTTAAAAAAGACTCCTGCCACAACATTTTGCTCCATGACGAGCCAGCTACATTTGGAGTGCTGACCCTGACCAGATGTGCTGTGCACAGTGACACAGCATGGCACTTCCTTAATTGGTCACATGTACGCAAATGACTGCTTGCAGTCATGCATGAATTGTCCAGACATGGGAAGCCTTGGGAAGACAGCCTTGACAAGAACAAGTTGGCATGAGGTATCAAGTGCAGGCCAACCAGCAGTTCAGTGCCTGCAAGCGCAGATCTGCACTATGTGCCAAAGCTCCTTGCTGTGCATATGCTGTTCTGTGCTCGCAAGACTTGCTAGAAAGAGCTACTACATTTGGGCATGCTGACTTCCTTGCAGTCCCAGCCCGATGAGCCGATCTTGAGTTTGCAATACAGGCTGCTACAGCAGAAATCCTTTCCTAGAAAGCAGCTTGTGTTTTGACCTTGTGCTTGTGATCAAACAGTGCTGGGGACGCAACTCTTCTCGAAGTGGCCACCATAGTGATACAAGACATACATGGCTGATTGGCACACTCTCATCCGCAGCATGCATCGGTTGACACTCTGCCGCAATCTTACAGGCCGTCAAAGCAGGCACCGAAGACTCTGTTGCACCGGCTGAACGACGACTGCCAAAGTCCTTTGACAGCATCTACATACTTGTCAAGCGCTCTCCTGAACACGGCTGCAGTTTGTGAAAGAGCTGAGCGGCAGTGCTTACCCCCTTGGTGCAAAGAGAACTTGCCTTCACCTACCTTTCTGGAGGTAGTCATCGCCCGGACGGTTTGAACTTTGAGCGTGGTCGTCAGCAGCAAGCTCTGCCGACGCGCACCCGCAGCACTCAGCTGCGACGCCCAGCAAACAACACCTTGACTCGAGGCGACATCGGGGCGAGTCACCAGCAGCTTGGCCCTTAGCAGCTTGCGATCTGCTTGTCGACCTCAGCACAGAATGCTTGTCCGCGCTTCCGCGAACCTGCGTGCTCCGCCTTGAAATGGAATGATCCAGGCTGGCATGGCGCTGCTCGGTCAGGCTGCGTATAACATCGCGCAGAACATCGCTCAGGACCCACAGCACGCAGCACAGGTTGCACAGGCAAGGCAGCAGCATGCAGCTCAGCTTGCAAAAGCACAATTGCAAGCGCAGGCCCATGCTGCTGCGGTCAAAGCAAAAGCTGCGGCTAAACAAGCTGCGGCTGCTCAAGAAGAAGCCGAGGGTGCTGAGAATTTGGTGACAGGAGCTGCGGTATGACTCGGTGCTGTGTGCTGTGCTGTGCTATGTGACGGGCACCTCTGAACATCCAATTCACCTTGGAACCTGTGATCTGTCTTTTGCTGAGCACCCACAAAAAGCTATAGACAGCGACAGGGCACACTGATTGTGCTAGCCATTGCAGGGGCGAGATGAAGAGGATTCAGAACTGTATTCAAACTACAAACCTGCTTGGAAGGTGGATGGGCGACCCCACCCTGATCCAATTGTTGAAACGGCGTCACTAGCTGGCGTCACTCCGCCAGAGCCCAAGTACCAGCACCACCTCCAGGTCTGTACTTACGAGAGTGTGACAAGGGCGGCAAATAAATTTTGCCCTGGACCTGCAGTTCCTCTACCCAATTTTTTTGGCAGACACAAGCAGCCATAGACACCTTGCCATCAGACTGAACAGAGCTTTGGTAACTGCAGGATTGTGTTGCTGCTGGGCAACTGTCCAATGCTCAGCTGGAGGCTGTGGTATACGCTTTCATGCGGTTTGACAAGAATCTGCAGAATGGTAAGCCATTTCCGTTTGTTCTGCATGTCCTGGGCTGCCCTTTTAGACTCCAACTGTGACGCCTCATGCCGCTGACTTTCTTTCCTTTGTTTTGCATGGATGCTGTCCGTCCAGATCAGCCTTCACCTGGCAGCTGGACCACCCTGTGCATCATGAGTATCTGCTGTACATGCAACACGCATGGCTCAATCTGCTTGCTTCTAGATAAGCCACCCTTGCACTGGATGGCAAATGTGCTGCTGCCAACACCTGCCAAGAGAGTGTGCATTGTTTGGCATTTGTGCAATTGTGTGCAGGTTCCAAAGCAGGTTTCTTTCTGGGTGATGGGGCTGGAGTGGGTAAAGGCAGACAAATAGCAGCCATGATTAAGGAAGATCATGCCAGGGGTGGCACACGTGTCCTGTGGCTCTCAGTGTCTAATGATCTGCGCTTTGACGCTGAGAGGGACCTAGCAGATGTTGGTGCAAGGAACATCCCTGTGTTCCCAAAGGTGCTGCCATGTTGCATCTCCTGCATTGCAGATGTGTCATGCTGGTGTGTTCTGCGTGCTGACCACAGGCATTTGTGCATGCATTCTGCAGACTCGGCTTGTTTGCTGAATGTCGTGGCTGCCGGGGATTCATGCTGACATCCAATCAACTTCAGTTGCACATCGGCATCAGAAGTTATGCTCCCAAGCAATTGAGCAGGTTGTAAGGCTTTGCCCATGCACATTGCAGGGAAGTTCAGGGCTACCAAAGGGCCGCATAGACAAGCACCACAAGCATGGCGTCATGTTCATCACCTACAGCTTGCTCATAGCTTCCTTGAAGAAGACACTGAAGACAGTCGATGAGCAGAACGTGGACCCAAGCGACACAGCTCAGGGTAGTTTGCCAGACCCTAAGGATCTGGGTGTAGTCCCAGGCACTAGGCTGTTCCATGTGGTTGAATGGCTGGCTGGGCGTGACGGCAAAGGCAATTGCTTGATCATCCTGGATGAGTGCCACAAAGCCAAGAATCTGATAGCAAAAGAAGGTGAGCTCAGATACTGGGATTTCGTTTACACAGCTAATTTCTTTACAGCAGACCCCATTATGGCAGGCAAGCGATGGCAAAGGCACAAAGGTGCTGTTGCCCTATGGTTCTTATGCATACCTGGCACAACAACAGATGTAAGCAATGGGTGTGGCTGATGCCTGTTAGCAAAAGCAGGTAAGCTCAGAATTGGCCTTCTGTGTGCACAGCTGAGTCCTTGACAGAAATCCCTGCACTGACAGGCAATTGATGGCACAGATTTAATGTTTGATCAATGTTGTGATACGTACATCACACAGAGCACATGTGACCTATGGGTGTAGCCAAGGCCCAAGGCCTCTTTGTCTATTGTGTCGTGTTTCAAGGTGTGTTTCATATATTCTCTGTGGGTTGCAGGCAGTGCAACTTAAACTGGAAAGGCTGTTGGCGCTCTTCAGGATCTTCTGCCAAATGCCAAAGTGCTGTACAGCAGTGCTACTGGTGCTTCACAACCCAACAATTTAGTGTACATGTACAGGCTGGATGCTTCGACTGAGTTATTTGAAGACACTTCTCTGTGGTTTGCAGGTGGTGCGACTCAAACTGGAAAGGCTGTTGGCGCTCTTCAGGATCTTCTGCCAAATGCCAGAGTGCTGTACAGCAGTGCTACTGGTGCTTCGGAACCCAACAATCTAGGGTATATGTACAGGCTGGGTGCTTCTGGGTTCAACCATATGAAGGACATGATTGATACCCTCAACAGGTAGTAAAAGTTCCGACCTCTTGTACAGTACTATGTCTGTATTATAGTTCTCTGTCTGAAGAGGATATCTGACTAAATACCAATATTTATCTCATCTCTTCATCTATTTGCATCAAATGTCTATTCAAGAAAATATCTTTGTAAACAGCAAGTCAGTCCATTCTTGTCGTAGTGATACTGCAGCCAGGAATTGAACCGTGCATCTGACTGCAGTGGCCCTATGGTGTAAGAGCAGTCTGCATTGTGAGAAGCGCAGCCATTGCATCAAGAAACCACTGTGAAGGCTCACAGTGCATCTAAATGCCCGAAAGCCATCTGGACTGTGCTCTTGATCACCCTGTTTGAGGATATGTCTGTGTTGGGCCACGCACACACCTAGCACATATGCTGGAAAGTTTAATCAATTATTGTCATTATTATCACCCTGTTTGTGTTCAGGTCTGGTCTAGGGGCTCTGGAGCTGTTTGCAATGGGTCTCAAAGCAACAGGCAGCTACCTGAGCAGGACTCTATCATATGATGGCGCTGAGTTCAGCATAGCTAGGGTGCAAGTCGACCCTGTCTTTGGGTAAGGGCTTGACCCCTAGCTGCCAGTCACAATCAATGCAGAGCATGACTGCAGGGAATGGTCACTTATTGAGCACCTGATCTCTGCGTTCCGTCCATTGACTATGGCTCAGCAGGCCTCTGTCACATGATGCCGCGGAGTTCAGCACAGCTAGGGTGCAAGTCGACTCTGTGTTTGGGTAAGGCTTGGGTACCAACTGCCAGTACACACTCTATGCATTGCATGCCTGTCATGATTTGTGAGCCCCAGCAGGACTTTGTCATATGATGGCACTGAGTTCAGCATGGCTAGGGTGCAAGTTGACCCTGTCTCTGAGTAAGAGCTTGACAGTCACAACTAGTGCAAAGCATGACTGTCGTGAATGTTTCGTCATCGAGCACCCGGGTTCTGCATTCCATCCACTGACTATAGATTAGCAGGAGTTTAGTATAGCCAGGTGCAAGTCGACCCTGTCTTTGGGGTAGGGCTTCACCACCACCTGCCAATTTCCTGTACAGAATGCGTGCCTGTGATGGTTCATGAGCTTGAGCAAACTTGCTGTAAACAACAATGGTGCTGCAAGAGTGCATCAATCTGTCATGACCTTACACATACATGCTGTACAACACATACAGTTGCTTCTTTGGCTTTGTTGCTGTGCTTGCAGCTTCAAAAGCTGTCAAGGACCATAGTTTGGCTCACTGGCGCTGACATTCTGCTTGTGCTGGCAATGTGATGTATGGCAGAAGTCTGCTGACCTCAAGCACAGCGAGCTGACAATCCGTGATGCTATGCTATATGCATGCGGTGCACAAGTGAAAACGCTTCTTTGAACGCGTCATTGGGCAATCCCAGCTTGGCAGATGCAAAGAGACAAAGTCAGAACAAATTGGCGCTGACATGTTGCTGATGCTGACAGGGTGATGTATGACAGATCAACAGATTTCTGGCAGATGCTGTTTCACATCTGCTCTGGGCTGAGTATTCGCAACAAGCATTTCTGGTCTCAATTTTTTGGTGCTCAGATGCGCTTCTACAGACAGATGCTCATGGCCTCCAAGGTAGCTTCACCAACATTTTGTTATGTTGGTTGTTACAGCTGACCTTTCACCTCCAATGGCCATGTGATAGCTGCTTGTCACTGTGCTGGTAGTAGATCACACTCTTTGGCACAAGTACTACAAATGCAACCTATGGATTGTGACAGACTAAACAGCGTTCATTTGTTGCGCTGATGATGCATCAGTTTGAAGATGTCTGATGGCTGAAGAAGCAGTGATTGCATGTATACGTGCTGTAAGGACTATCAAAGTCTGCCTTGCAAGTCTTGACGCAATGTAAGGGTTTGCTGCATGGGCAGGTGCGGGACTGTACCAAGCTGGCTAATGAAGCAGTGGCAGCAGGCATGTGCCGCGTGATCAACTTGCAAAAATTGTTTCTTTTTTCCCAGATCAATTGAATTGCAGGACGCAAATTTGACATCTTGCGCTGGTGGAATGATTTGGCATGATTTGGTCGGTGAGAGATTGTGCCAAGCTGGCGAATGAAGCAGTGGCAGCAGGCATGTGCTGTGTCACGGGCTGGCAAAGCTCGCTTCCTTTCTGAATCAGCAAATTTGCAAATTTGCATTGTAAACTGCAAGGATTTGGTATGCTTTGGTAGGTGAGGGAATGTGCCAAGCTGGCGAATGAAGCAGTGGCAGCAGGCATGTGCTGTGTCATCGGCTTGCCAAGATTGTTTCCTTTTTCACAAGTTAGTCTGCAGAGTCTGACATGTTGCACTATTACGCTGATTTGGTCTGTTTTGGTAGGTGCGTGAATGTGCCAAGCTGGCTAATGAAGCAGTGGCAGCAGGCATGTGCTGTGTCATCGGCTTGCAAAGCACTGGTGAAGCCAACACAAACCAGGCCCGTGACGAAGAAGGAGACAGCATGGACGACTTTGTATCGGCCCCAAAAGCAATTCTTCAGCTGTTCCTCACCAGACATTTTCCCACTGATGACTGTGAGCTGATGCCTCACGAGTTGGATCTGCTTCAGCATCAGGTCATCGGCTCCAGCTTTGCTCATCCAAAGCACTTTGCATGTGTGAACCCTGTTCCTCGCAAGATGGTTGCCCACTGACAACTGTGAGCTGATGCCTCACGAGCTGGATCTGTTGTAGCATCAGGTGATTGTTTCCAGCTTTCCTAACCCAAAACACTTTGCATTTGTGCAATCCTGTTCCGCACTAGACACTTTCCAACTGACATATGTGAGCTAATGCCTCATAAGTTGGATCTATTGCAGCAACAAGTGATTGCTTGCAGCTTTCCTAACCCAAAACACTTTGCATTTGTGCAATCCTGTTCCGCACTAGACACTTTCCAACTGACATGTGTGAGCTGATGCCTCATAAATTGGATCTATTGCAGCAACAGCAACAAGTGATTGCTTGCAGCTTTCCTGACCCAAAACACTTCAAATTTGTGCAATCCTGGTTCTCTCCAGACACTGTCCAACTGACGATTGTGAGCTGATGCCTTATGAGCTGGAATTGCTTCAGCGTCAGGTGCTTGCAGCTGAGTCATACGCCAACGTATCTCCATGTGTTGCATAAGAGATCATCTATCAATGACTACAACTCTGATTGGATGGCTATTCTGGTACAATCGGGATAAATCCCCAAAAAAGGCAATGCCTGCTTGCTTTTCAGCTGGACAGTGTCGTTGGCAGCTGTCCTATCAGCTCTGAGCTTGGGCTGCGTCAACGTGCCTTGCCTATTGTGTGACACAAGACGTGTTCTACGCACTGTTGTATGATTGCGTGTATGCCCTGTCATTTGGATATTGGTATGCCCTTGAGCTTGGGTCTGCTTTGCTTATGCGCACCAATGCAGCTGGTCCATGTCCCCAAGTCATATTTGGCCTTGAAATTGCAGTTCTGGCCTTGCACTACAGGTGAGCCAAGCAGTCAATGCCTGGAGAAACCTGCCAAGCTCAGCTGAAGCAGCGCAAGCAGCAGACGGGGCAACCAGGCCTTCTCAAGACATCAGGTCAACTGTTGGCTTGACAGGAGTGACCACAGTCAGTTCACCAGCAGCACAAGCGCGTGGTGCACCCGCTGCAGCGTCTGGTTCCAGACCTGTGGCACCAAATTCTGCTGCTGCAGCTGATAGCGACTCTGATGATGGCTTAGAGCTTGTGGGAGAGCAGAGTCTGGATGAAGTCTTAGAGGTCAGTTTAGCTGGAAGAATTCTGATGAAGGTTTTCTTGCCATCTCAATAGTCTTTACATGTCTTATCATTGTTCAAAAGGTTTCTGTATCATCCATTCTCTGAGAATGCAGTGGCTGATGTCGCTCTGTAGTCTACAGTCAGATGTCAGCATGCATGTGCACCTGCAACTTCCTGCAGCCTTCTAATTTGTTTTGCCATGGCATTACGCACATGCCACGTGCCGCTGTCATGCTCAGCAGCAGAGTGACGTTGTCTGATGCTGATGCTGATGCTGATGCTGTTTCCAGCCTCACCTTAGCTGTAATCGATGTCAAACAAAAGCGCTGGCGCACCTGCTGTCACTGTGTCACACAGGAGCGGCGTCTACAAGCCGAACGCACTGGGCGCATGATAGACCTTACTATGGATGTCAGTCCCACAGGGGTGGCTGCAACAGCTGCTAAGCTTGAAGCGAAACAACAGGAACAAGTGTCACACATGCTTTGACTGAGCTCATACATGCTGGACCCGGGTCACATGCTCTGACTCTGATCTCACGTCTGCTGTCAATGCCGTCATGCAGGAGCGAAGCTTGCAAGCTGAGCAAACTGGGCGCATAATAGACCTGACTATGGATGTCAGTCCCAGAGTGGTGGCTGAAAGAGCGGCCAAGCTGTAGGCAGAACAGCAGCAGCAGACGTCACTTATTCTGTGACTGAGCTCACACTTGCTGTGAATGGGCCCAAATGCGCCATCAGTGATCTCACAGCTGCTGGCGTTGATGTCACACAGGAGCGGCGGCTGCAAGCTGAGCGCACTGGGTGCATGATAGACCTCACAATGGATGTAAGCCCCACAGTGGTGGCTCAAACGGCTGCTAAGCTTGAAGCAGAACAGCAGGAACGAGATGCTGCAGAGTTCCAAAAGGAGTTAGAAGAAACTCTCAAGCCATATGAGCAGCGTGTGGTAAGCATTTCTTCAACAGCTGCAAGCAGCAGCAATGCCTATTATAGCTGAAAAGTGGATTGTCCAATGCCTACCAAACGATGAAGAAAAAGCTAAAATAGCTGGAACTTGGCTAAGAAAAAGCAAAACCAAAGAGGGACATCAGTCTTTACATGCTCTTTCCAGCCCTTGAGGCTGATGTTGTGTGTCAGACAGTGGCTAATGCAGGTGCAGGCCTGCTGCCATACCTAAATCAGTTTGCTGGTTGCAAACATGCTGTCACCTCAGACCCACTTGGGTCATGTGCAGTTCAACAATTGCTTCACTCCAAGCATACGGTTTGAACAAGTCAATCAGGCTTAATGCCTAATTGTAAAACATTAAGTCAGATGCACATGCGCTGACTGCATGCACATGTACTGACTGCATGCACAGTCAAAACAAGCTAAACAGGCTCTGCGCTTTTTTGCAAGACTCAAATGCGTGCGCACTGCATGCACAAACAGAGGAGTTGTCAACAGGCTTGACGATTCCTTTTTAATGGCAGGCTGACATTGAGGAGGACTTGGAGCGAGCTCACGCCACCCTGGCAAAAGAGCTGGAAGGCAGTGTGTCTCCTCCTGAGTCAGCACATGGCAAAGCCGGCAAGGGTGCCAGCACATCAGATCCTGCTGCTGGTCCAAGCAACTCCGGTAAGGCTGCTGTTACTGCTTCAATCATGATGCGCACCCTGGCAAAGACCTGGAAGGCAGTGTGTCTCCTCCTGATGCTGCACAAGTCAAAGCCGGCAAGGGTGCCAGCACCTCAGGGACAGAAGCTACTGCTGGGCCAAGCACTTCTGGTGAGAACGCCTCTGACGCTGCTGAATACACAGGAAGCACAGCCACGTGCCACAACCCACAAGCACTTTGGTGAGAACGCCTCTGATGCTGCTGTACACACATGAAGCACAGCTGTGCGCCACAACCCACAAGCACGTCCGGTGAGGACGCCTCTGACGCTGCTGCATACACATGAAGCATAGCCATGTTCCACAACCCACAAGCACTTCTAGTGAAAACGCCTCTGACGCTGCTGAATACACATGAAGCACAGCCACGTGCCACAACCCACAAGCACTTTGGTGAGAACGCCTCTGATGCTGCTGTACGCACATGAAGGACAGCTGTGTGCCACAACCCACAAGCACGTCCGGTGAGAACGCCTCTGACGCTGCTGCATACACATGAAGCACAGCCATGTGCCACATCCCATCTAATGTTGGCTGGTTTTCACCTGTAGCATGTTGTTTTGGTGAGTCTGCGCGCGCTAATGCCAGTTCTGTTGGAGAAGAGCTGTGCCCACAATGCTTTGCAAATGTGTGCCTGCATGGCCAAATTGGCTTGTACCCTGCACCATTCTCAAACACTGTGTGCACCAATCCTGTCAGGTTATGTTGAATGCAACTGTCCTGAGTACAGGATCTTGACAGGTTCTTCTTCTGTACAGTCAATCATGCTGTTGGCATCCTCCATGCAACTTAAACTGTCCTGACTGCACCACAACTCAACTCTTGGTAACAAAGTCCGCCTAGCAAACACATTCATGTAAGCATGAATGCAGGAGCCAAACCAGGCAGCAACTGCAGGTATACCCACAAACTCAAACTGCAGCCTGCAGCCAAGATTGGTCGCTTAGTGGGACAGGGCTCTTCACCCATGCTGGACACAGCCATGGACATGCTTTCCCTGTCTGCAGTCAATGATGTTTACAGCGTCCCCTATGCATATCCTCACTATTCTGATTGTTGGAGTCATAACAGGCAGCAAGCGCAGATTCCATATGAGGCCAAACTTCAGCCTGCAGCCAAGAAGGGTCGCCTAGTGAAGCAGAGTTCTTCAACCATCAAGGACACAACCATGAGCACAGCCTCAGATGACTATCCTGCCAGTGATGTTGACAGCGTCCCCTCTGCAGGAAAATCAGCATACTGATCTTGTGCAGGAGCTGTGACAGGCAGCAAGCGCAGGTCCTCACAGGAGCGCAACTTGCAGCCTGCATCCAACAAAGGCTGCCTAGTCAAGCAGAGTTTCTCCATTTTCATTTATGCTGTCAGCGTCTCCTATGCATAACTGCACTATCCTGGTTGCAGGGGCTGTAATAGGCAGCAAGCGTAGGTCGCCACATGAACCCAAACTGCAACCTGCAGCCAAGAAGGCTCGTTTAGTCAAGCAAAGCTCTTCACCCATCAAGGACACAGCCATGAACGCAGCCTCAGAGGATGATTCTGCTGATGATGTTGTCAGCCCAGTCAAAAGAGGCAGGAAACGCCTTGTTGACAGTGATGATGACGATGAGGACTTTCAGCCAGGTCAATATGCATTGATTCGTTCATGCATCCAGTCAGTCAGTCAGTCGGTCGGTCAGTCAGTCAGTCGGTCAGTCAGTCAGTCAGTCATGCTTTCAAATATGGTAGTCTGGTGTGCTGCATCTTGAATTGGTCATGACGTTTGCTGCATCCTCCACCACAAAGTCGCCAGTGATGGTCTTGAGAGAAGACACAGCCTGTGAGTCGTGCAACGGCGCCAATGATGCAGATAACATGCTGTTGTGCGGCAAGTGCAACAGAGAATACCATATACACTGCCTGACTCCCAAACTTCCAGCCATTCCGGAAGGGGATTGCTTCCGTCAGAGATGCACTGCTACTCATGTTGTGTGCTTCCTGTGATGCAGACTCCGCAATCAAGTCACCAGTGATGGTTTTGACAGAAGACACAGCCTGCAAGTCATGCAACAGCGCCAATGATGCAGATAGCATGCTGCTGTGCGACAAGTGCAACAGAGGATATCATATACACTGCCTGACTCCCAAGCCGCCAGCCATTCCTGAAGGGGAGTGGTTCTGCCAGAGATGTCAGGCTAAGAGGGCAGAGGCGAAAGGCAAGAGCAGTGTTGGCACAGGGAAGAAGAGCACAGTGGTTGTGGACAGTGACTCAGATGCAGAAGAGTTCCAAGCCCCACCTAGCAAGCCTGCTGGCAGGATGACAGCCAGACAAGGGGCAATCCTTGGTAAGAATGCAAGTGCTGCTGGTGCCAAATGAACAAGGAAAAGAAAAGGGCACTCTATGCGGCCAACATCGCAAGAGAGAACTTTGTGAGAATATGCAGCGTGTGAACACAGTCATTGCACCAGCAATCATGAATTTGGCTGACTACAGGTAGTTCAGCGCCTTCCTATGCCTCACGAGTGTGTGTGCTTTCATCACCTTGTTAGCTGCACTACGTTAAGTGCCTTCTAGATGTGGGCTTCGTCTGCTGTGTGTCCCGATATGACATGATCCCTGGGGCAGGACGGCAAGTGCTCGTCTGTTTGAGCATGTCTGTGACAACACAGCAAGTGCTTGTCTGTCTGAGGACAAGTGCGGGTCTATCTGAGGGTGTGTGTGTGCCTGCAGATGCCTTTGCAAGGCAGAGTGCTCTGTCTAGCAATTCCAGCGTACGCAGACTTGCAGCTGAAAGGAAGGTGAGTGCGTGCGAAGCAATGCTGGAGAGGGCCAAAGAGGACTTAGAAACAGCCAGAACAAGGGCTCAGCAGCCCAAGCGTGATCTTGTCAAGGTAAGTTGCTGCAAAGGACACTCCAGGCATCACTCATGCATCATACCACTGTTTGTACATTGCATCAAAGTCCCTTGTTGCTGTTATGATGTCTTCCATGTCTCTCTTTGAAATCACGTGTACTCTTGAAACGCTTGTGAACCCGTACGCAAGCGTGAGGCCTTTCCATGCATAGAGTGGCGGTCTGATTGCAGGAGCTCATCAGTAGTAGTGTGTATCTATACATGTTCAAGCTTGTGTTCATGCTTGGTTGGGCGGCTGCCTACCTGTCTGTTGCTCTGTCTCTCTGATGGGTGTCTTGTGTGCCAGCTGTACCAGCAAAATGTGCACTCATAGTGATTCATGTGTGCGAGTTCTCCTCGGCTCACTTTACTGCATGTCATGTGCTGTACTTGGTTGCCTTGTCACATGCTTTCAGGCAAGGCTTCAATGACAGTTTTGCCTGTTATGCTGCAGGCCACGCGCTCTAACAAGGCTGCTTCGAGCTCACTGCCAGCCATCACTCCCAGTGCGTCTGGAGTGCGTGTGAAGCCAGAGCCTGGCACTGCAGCAGCAGCAGCAAGCAGTTCAGGGGCCAAGCAAAAGGAGCCTAGCAGCAAGGCTAAGCGTACTGGTGGTGGGCGTGATGGCTATGCTGTCAAACAAACTGTACTCGATGATGACTGGGAGGACGAGTTTGAAGAGGAAGCAGATGACGACCTCAGTGAGTTTTCTGCCTTTGCTGAATTCTCTGTGTTATTATTGATGTTTGCTGCTGACTGTATTCTTGGGAAGATGAGCTCAAAGTGCACATAGACGACGTCAGTGGGTGTTCTGTCTTTGGTAAACTTGTGAGCAGCGCCTTGTTGTAATGGTCAACCTTATGGATTGTTTGCTGTCTTCCATATATTTTTTGCTGTCAATTGACTGTCTGGGAAGATCGACTTTAAGAGGAAGCAGCTGATGACTTGAGTGAGTGCTTTGCCTTTGCTGGAGTTCTGAGTAGCGCTTTGAAGTTGCAGCCGCAATGATTAGGGTTCATGTTGCATACTGTTTGGCGTGATCTGTTTGTTTGGTAAGATGAGCCTTCTAAGGATGCAGATGATCTAAGTGGATTGTCTTCCTTCTCAAACTGAATAACATATGTGAAGAAGACAGCATCAGACTTGAGGCATCCTCGTAAGATTACTGACCTGCGATTTCAATAGATCACTGCTTTGTTGGCAACCCTGATTACCAGTGAGCGCAATATGCATGCTGCGTACAGTATTGTCACAACATGGGCAGCAGTCAAGGCCGCCAGGTTGCCTTACACCCAATTTATACTGTTTCTGGGGCGTGATTCAGTCTGTGACCTCAGCATTGGTTCTGCTGTGGTTGTGCTTGATCTGTTCTAGAGTTTGCAAAAGCCAGCAGATAGCAGGCAGCAAGAGGCACATCCAGAAAATCTTGAAGTCCAGATGGAAGTGAGGGAAATAGCGGTTTGAACCTTTGCCCTTGGCATAAGCAGGGCAGCAGCTCAACAGGCACTGACACACTAGGCTATTGCAGGCGGACCACAGAGGAGTGCTCAGATGGTGCGCATTAGGGGCATGCTGCTGCGTCTGCTAGACATCATGGAACTGGCGCCCAACCCCCTAGACCAGCTCACAGATCTGATGGGCGGTGAAGAGAAGGTGGCTGAGATGACGGGTCGCAAAGGTTTGATGACCAGGAACGAGGATGGCACTGTAGAATGGCACCGCAGATGTCCTGAGGTATGCCATCCCATCAAGCATGCTTAGTTCCAACTATTGAAGGCAGCTGGGAATTGTTTGCCTGACAAGCAAATTAGAAATGCCTTGGGGAGTGTATTTTGCCTTTGGCCTACACCAGTGAGATGCACCCAAAGCTATTCGTCATGCATCCACACAGCCTGCGGCCTTGGAGCCGCGGTGGGTCAGCAGCCTGAAGGATAAGCTTGTCCTCATCTAGCTTTTGCTGGGTACATCTTGCAATGTGCCTGACTCACTGCAGCATCTTAGCATCTGTGCACAGCAAAGTGCAACGCATGCTTCCTCACTGGGCGCTGTATTCAGCTGCTTGCTGTACCCAATGCCAACACCAAGCAGAAGTTGAAAGCAGCGCCTGCACTTCAAGTGAACCATAAGCGTATTGTTGCCTCGTATCAGCGCAGTGCATGAACGAGCAGCTTGCTGCAATGCAGGAGGCACAGAAGATGATCGATGTGAAGTAGAAGCAGGCCTTTATGAAGGGCTGCAAGCTGATTGCCATCATCAGTGATACTGCCTCAGTGAGCATCAGCCTACAAAGAGACAACGGGTGGCCGATCAGAACTCAGTCTCAATGCAGTGCATGAATAGGCAGCTTGCTGCAATGCAGGAGGCACAGAAGATGGTCAATGTGAAGGAGGAGCAGGCCTTCATGGAGGGCCGCAAGCTGATTGCCATCATCAGTGATGCTGCCTCAGTGGGCATCAGCCTACAAGCAGACAAGCGAGTGGCCAAGCAGCACCCAGTCTCAATGCAATGCATGAATAGGCAGCTTGCTGCCATGCAGGAAGCGCAGAAGATGATCAATGTGAAGGAGAAGCAGGCCTTCATGGAGGGCCGCAAGCTGATTGCCATCATCAGTGACGCTGCCTCAGTGGGCATCAGCCTGCAGGCAGATAAGCGGGTGGCCAATCAGCGTCGCCGCTGTCACCTCACACTGGAGTTGCCTTGGAGTGCTGACAAGGCCATCCAACAATTTGGCCGCTCCCACAGGTGCAGTCCCTTGACTATCTGAAGTCCTGTAGACTATGGGTCTAGAGTTGCGCCCAAATGTTCAATAGCTTGATTCCAGTGGCCGTGTGATTGCTTGGGGCTTGACATTGTCAAGAGCCAAGCAGCACTGTGGTTGTCACCTGACATTGGAACTGCCTTGAAGTGCTGAAGGCCATTCAGCAGTTTGGCCGCTCACATAGCTGCAGACCTATGCTTTGAAAGAACTGCTCTTTGTCTTGCACACATTCACTCTGTAACCTGCGCATCAGGCTCCACAGTCCCTGTGCTGACGAGACCACTCAGCAGGTTAGCCTTTCCCACACGTGCAGTTTCTGATCATACACTTGCTTTGGAAATGGATTTGCGTTTTGTGCGCTCCTTAGCCATGCGGGTTTCCACATCAAGCTGCGGTAGCTTGTCGCTTTTTGAATGCATTGCCATGACATCAGCAATGAGAGCTGACTGATGCGTGCTAGTGTATGCTTGCCAGTCCAACCATACAAGTGCACCCATTTACCCCATTAGGGTCAGTGGACATGCTGTGCTTGCAGGTCCTGTCAGACCAATGCACCCGTACATCACAGTGTGGTGACTGAATATCCTGTGGTTGCAGGTCCAATCAGACAAGTGCACCCATATACCGGATTGTGGTCAGTGAATGTGCTGGGGAGTTCCGCTTTGCTTCCTCAGCTGCCAAGAGACTGCAGTCTTTGGGCGCTCTGCTTAAGGGCGACAGAAGGTACTTTGTAATGACTGCTTTGATTCCAAAGAAGTTTGCCCTTGTAACAAACTGTTCTTAATCAGAGGTTTGACTGCAGTCAGAACGCAGTCATTGGTTCTCAATTGCATTGACTTAAGCTTGAAAATGACCTTAAATCAAGTGTCCTTACTAAGGAGAAGTTACTGTATTGCTTTCCCACTTCATCAACATGTCAACAAACTGTGCCTGCCGTCAGTACGATCACTAGCAGGGCTCACATGCAACAGAAGCTGTTGCATTGATTCCTCATCAAAACATGCACTGACTGATCATCCATTGTGGGCCTGCTGCTAGTATGATCACAACTAGGGACTAAAATTGACTCGCATCATGCCTTTTGTGCCTGCTTGCACCGTGATTGCTACAAGACTTGCGACTGATGGACGCTATAGGTGCTAAGGTGTGTTGCTAAGCTGTTGGTCTTGACTACAGGCTACACTGCTTCAGCTTTACGATGCAACCTCACTAGTTTGCCTGCTGTCAATGTGACTAGAGAGTCATGGCAATAAGATATGCTGAAGGGGGTTGGGCTCTGGGACTAAGCTATGACTTTTGCTTGCAGGGCGCTTGGTGCGGGTGAAGACCTGAAAGGCTTTGACGTGGACAACAAATGGGGCAGATCCGCACTTGAGAGGATATACAGGGACATCCTTGGAGAGTCTGACAACATGCCTGGAGTACAGGTCAGCAGCTGCACGTACTACTCATATGCACCTGCAAGTGTCTACTTTGTACATCAGATCTGAGACTGTGCATGCGTGAGAAGCCAATCAAGGTGGCATGCGTACAGGCCTGTCATGAGATTACTTAGCCAGGTAGCAAAGTCACTGCAACAGATCAGTCCCAACTCAGGGACGGAACAGCCAGCAGGTAGGGTATGCAACAAAACACAATAGACGACCATTGAGTGGTCCCACCGATCTTGAACACAGTAACAATCTTTGCGTTATTTTTTTTCAGGTTGAAAAGATTTCTGCGCAGGTGCCTCACTTGCCTGCAGCCTGGGCACAGACAGCGGGTGGTCTCGCCCTGCCACCACCGCATACCACACTGCACAGAACTTCTACAGACACATGCGCTCTGCCCTGACAGCTACCAGTACCTAAGGACAATGTTTCTGGCAGCAAATGCAGCCAGTTGTTCAGATCTGGCTGTACACGTGTGCAGGTGCCTCACTTGCCTGCAGCCCTGGAGGGCCGTGGCACATCTACACCAAGCATGAACATGCAAATTGCAGGCTGTATACAGACAAAGAAACGCGCAGAAAATGTAACGGGTAGCTAAATCTCAAGCAAGTGAGTACGTCATATGTGCACAGGTGCCTCACTTGCCTGCATTTCTGGAGGGCCTGGGCACAGACAGCGGGTGTTCTCGCCCTGCCACCATCACAATCCAAACTGGGCAGGACTTCTGCAGACACATGCACTCTGCTCTGACAGCTGTCAGCATCTGACAAAAGTGTTCGGCAACAAATGCAGCCGGTCATCAGCAACTTGCTGTCTATGTGTGCAGTGCCCCACTTGCCTGCAGCCCTGAAGGGCGTTGGCACAATAGACAAAGCACGAATATGCAACATACCAGCTGTATACAGACAAAAAGGAACGCAGAAAATGCCAAGAGTAGCTGCATCTGAAGCAAGTTATATGTCTGCAGGTGCCCCACTTGCCTGCAGCCCTGAAGGGTCTGGGCACTGACGGTGGGTGGCCTCGCCCTGTCACCACAGCAAACCGCACTGGGCAGATACATGCGCTCTGCTGTGACAGCTTTTGGTATTTAAGGACAATTATCCTGGCAAGAAATGCAGTTAGTTGTTCAGATCTGGCTGTACACGTGTGCAGGTGCCTCACTGACCTGCAGCCCTGAAGGGTACAGATACACAAAGTATGAATATGCAATACATAGGCTGTATACAGATAAAGAGGAACGTGGAAAATGACAAGAGTGGCTGCATCTCAAGCAAGTGAGTAAGTCATATGTCTGCAGGTGCCCCACTTGCCTGCAGCTGTGAAGGGTCTAGGCACTGATGGTGGGTGGCCCTGTCCTGTCAACACCACAGCAAACCGCACTAGACAGGACTTCTACAGATGCATGCTCTTATTCCCCTCCCAGCTTTTGGCATATCAGGACCTTTCATTGGCAACAGATGAGCCAGTTTTGTAGAGAAGTGTACATGTGTGCAGGTGCCCCACTTGCCTGCAGCCCTGAAGGGTCTAGGCACTGATGGTGGGTGGCCTCGTCCTCGCACCACAGCAAACCGCACTGGTCAGGATTTCTACAGATACATGCGCTCTGCCCTGACAGCTGTTGGCATCTTCAACAAGCAGCCCCACAGCTCAGGGTGAGAGCAGCTGACATCTTTTCCAGACGCATTTTGCCAGCTGTTCCTGCTGATTGGGTTGAACGCGGCTCACTAGAGGCTTGGCTACAAACTCATGTTGCAATGCATAGTCCTAAACTGCTTCTACTAACACAGGCTCCCGTCATGACACCTGATATTATAGACTGTTCCTTGCTTGGCAGCCTGCAATGCCAGCCCTGTTGTGCAACCTCCACCTTATCTGTCTGGCTTTCTGACTTACTGGTGTTGTGTTCATTGAAGTGACAGGCTGACAGGCTAGAAAGCATTGGTGTTCATTGACCTGACACAAGGCAGCTTTGACCTTGAGCCTTGCTATACCTGACCATGCATGTCTTTCATCTGTGTCGTGTGATGCAGTGGGCAGCGAAACAGTGCATCAAGGTGTCAGCCTGAACGCACCTCCTATGCAGTTTGACTGCAGCTAACCATCTGCACCACTGTGGTAGCAATGCAGTGAAAAGCAGCCTCATAGCATAGCTCTGGCGAGGCAAGACTTGTGCCGCACACACCTAGCGCTCTTGCTGGCACGTGTAGCATTGTTGTTATCACTATTATTATAGCAGCAGCTATTGCAATTACATGAAGCATTTTTACAGGCAGCCAATGTTCATGCCATTAAGCACACAATCTTTTCTCAAACAAATGAGTGAGACCCTAATCTACAGTGCTGAGCTCTTGCAAACAAGTCTGAATTGCTTCTGCACATATGCCTTGACAGCTGAGCCCCTCTCAAACATTCCAAGTTTGCGTGCTGACATTTGACTGCGCGTTTGCAGGCCCATCTTCAATGCTCCAGACAAGAGCAAGAAGGTGACCAAATTCCTGAACAGGATGCTTGCAATGAGCTTGCTGGACCAGAAGCTGCTGTTTGCCTACTTCAGTGATACCTTGGTAAGTTTGGCTGCTGTACAAAGACCTCTGTTAAATCACTGCCTTGGTTCCCAAGCAAGTTGGCCTTGTATTGGATGTCTTTTACTCAGAGTTCCTGAACAGGATGTTTGCAATGAGCTTGCGGGACCAGAAGCTGCTATTTGCCTACTTCAGCGACACCTTGGTACCTGTACTACTGCAACAGGCACAGATTGATCACATCACAGATCTGTTGGCGCAGGACATGCTGCAGGCATTGAATCTTCATCTCTGTCATCACTGAGACTCGTCAATGCCAGTCATGTCAGCACTGATGTGTTTCATCATGAAACAGATGGCACATATGTCATGTGTGCTACATTGACCATTTTCTTTAAGCATATGGCAACTCTGCAGCCTGGCTGATTGCCGGATCTTTGGCACACAACATTGAACTTCTCCATACATGTATCAAGCAGTATTCCCTCAAGTATGCAAGCGGTCTCGTCACTTTCCAACAGCTGTGTGCACACAGCAACGTGCAGCTATGTGTTCCTTTTGGCTTGTTGTTGGAGCTCAGCTGCTATGCTGACTTGCAGCATATTCAACAGAAGATGCTGTCTGCATCATACACGCACTCTGCACTAACCAGTACCTGCATGAATACCAGCAGAAAATCACCAGCGCTACAGCATTGTTGTTACAGCTCATGCTGCATTGACAAGCTTTTCTGCATAGCAGTGTTTGCTGTGATAGAGACATGACTGCCAGACCTGTTCTGCAGGACGCGTTGGTTGAGATGGCCAAGAACAAGGGCAAGTATGAGAATGGCATTGTAAGCTTACAAGGCATGCAGAGCATCAAAGTGATTTCCAGGGAGCTGATACATGTAGACTCTTCATCAGGTAACGCACTGATGCCTGCCATGTACATCCACAAGCACTCCTTTCATACTGACCGTAATCCAATGGAGGAGAGGCAGAACATTGTCATCAATTCATGGGCTGGGCTTACAGAGGTGATCCCGCCTTGTCATTCGAAGGAAGAGAATCAAAACGCCTTTGGGCACCTGTGCACACTGACAAAATAGCTCAAAGCTTTGGAAGCATGACTGTGGATGCTGGGATCTTGGGTGCGCGGTGCCACAGCATCTGAAAGGACGCATCTGCTCTTCAGCAGCAATCATATAGCAAGTCATGCGTCTCATTGTGCAGATACAGTGGTTTTCGACTTGCACATTCTGTGGCTCACGTGGCAGATGCAGGGCTGATACCAATCAGAATGCATGTCCTATGACTTGCTGTGCAGATGCAGTCTTGCTCATAGTATGAGGCATATGATTGGCTGTGCAGATGCTCACACCTACCTGTCCAGACTGCAACTGAACCATGGTGTGGAGTTCAGCGAGGCCAAGCAGTACAGGGATGTATTTGGAGCAAGAACACAGATGCAGTGTTGATCAAACTTTGAGTCATGTGACTGGCTCTGCAGATGCAGTGTCGCTACTGATTCTGTTGCATATCTTGTGATTTGATGTGCAGATGCCCGCACCTACTACTCTAGGCTGCAAGTGAACCATGGTGTGGAGCTTAGCGAGGCCAAGCAGTACAGGGATGACTTCATCCAGAGCAAGAAGGATGCTGACTAGTTTCTGTCAGACAAGAGTGGCTTCTACATGTCCAGCACTATGTCTTATGACCGCCTGAGCAGATGTAGTATCGACCTAGCTTTAAGTCATGTGACTTGCTGTGCAGATGCTCGCACCTACTACTCTAGGCTGCAAGTGAACCATGGTGTGGAGTTTAGCGAGGCCAAGCAGTACAGGGATGACTTCATCCAGAGCAAGAAAGATGCTGGCCAGTTTGTGTCAGACAAGAGCGGATTCTACATCTCCAGCACCATCAAGAATCAGGGCCAGACAGGTTTGCTCTACTGCTAAGCAGCAGGAGTCTTGAATAAACATGCACAGTTGGCAAAAACTGTGACCACCATGTGTCTCTACATGTGATGCAGCTCTCACACCAAGTTGGCAACAACATCTTCTTTGTCACAAACTCATGCTTGCTTATGAGAGCAAGATCTGCTGCTGTGCATGCTGTGGAGCCCGCCGTGGGACCCTTTTGTAGCATAACAAATGCAAATCCTTGCATCTCATGCCAGTTTTTACTTTTGTTGTCACTGCCAGCTTGCTCATTTTGCCAATGACAATGTCCTGTGGCTTACAGTCCTGCTCCTTTCACTAGCAACCTTTGCCTCCACAGTACAGGTGAAAAGTAGAGCTTGTATGCACAATTGCATCGTTCCGATGATGCCAGTATACTGCTATTTGGCTGATGATAATGTCTTGGGTGCAGGGCATACATGGGTGTTGCTTGCAACAGCAGTCAGGAAAAGTTCAGGCGGCCACAGCCAGTACTACCGCATTCAGCGCCCCAACAACATCACTCTTTCTGATATGTCTGAGGATGCTCTCTTGCTGGTATGCGCTCACTTGACTTCAGCCTAGTCTGTGGTAGCTCAATAACAACAAGCATTGGTTACACTTTCCAGCACATGTGCTCCGTGTGTGTGACGCAAGTCCTATCTCACCAGGCTGGCTTGTTCTGAGCATCATGATAAGGATGATTGATGTTTGGCTGTTGAAATTCAGACAAAGCTTCATACACAGCACAAACAGCATACAGGCATAGCCATGCAGAAACATGTCAGTGTTACAGGGAACATTTCATGATGTAATCAGAAGCTGGTTCTGTTGATCAAAGAGTGGATTGTGCTCTTTGAGACTCATAATTATGGATACGTTGAATCCCATCCTCTGTCAAACAAGACTCTTTTGGCTGATGATGCATGATTGCAATCAGCATGCAAACAGCATCATGATTTCTGCAAGTGCCAACAATCATGCTATATGCTGTCAGCCATACAGTATCTTGGGCTGTGTATGTGTGAAAGGTTCAGCATTGTGTTATGCGGCTCTCAGCCATACAGTAGTCGTTGCCACTGTGTGGCATATACAATCAGCCTTGTTGGCTGGCTACAGCTCCATTTTTCGGCACATGCAATTAGCCTTGTTGGCTGTTGTAAGTATTGTTCTTCTTCTTTGGCGCATGCAATCAGCCTTGTTGGCTGGCCAAAGCATTACTCTCCTTCTTCAGTATACAATTCCGTGCCTCTGCTGTTTGCAGGCAAACAAGCGCTGCACTGATATGCAAGCCAAGAAGCAGTGGGACTTCTGGTATACCCACTTAAAGAGCGGTTGTGTTCACGGCTTGAACTGTAGCAGGTGAGCTTCCATTCATTTCATCTACATGTTTGCCATCCAAAACAAGAAGAAGTGGAATTTCAGGCACCCCCACTAGAAGAGCAGCTCTTTGCATGGCTTGACCTGTAGCAGGTGAGTCTGCTTATACAGGTCATTGACATTGTCTTGGGCTGCTTTTGGAGAGAGTATGTCCACTTCAAGAGCAGTTTTTCTCATGGCTTGAACTGTAGCAGGTGAGTTTGCTTACAGTGCTCATTGACATGGTTTCACACTGCTTCTGGAAAGCATTATGACTTGGAGAGCTTCTATGTGCATGGCATCAATTGTAGCAGGTCACTCTGCTTATGGTGGTTGTTGACAATTCCTTAAGGCTGCTTCAACAACAATCCTCAAATCATCACACGTTTCAATGCATTGACTTTGAGTTCTTCTTTTACTTTCATTCCTCCACATATGCTATCCAAGATTGGGAAAAATTTCATTGCCATCATGAAATGTATCAGCGGAATGAGGTGACTTCTGAACCATCTGAGCCTACATATTGGCATTGGTACATAATGCATCCATCTGCATGGCAGCCTTGGACATGGTCAAAACATGCCAAGCAAAACATAGTCATGCATGTGAACGTCAAAACAGTGTCAAAGAAGATGTAACAGAAATGTGATGGGAGCAAGTGCCACATCGACAGGCATGCCATGTGTCAAACAGTCTGACCTTGCAACTAGTGCCTGTATAGTTCACATAGCATGGTATAGGTACAATCTAAATGGAGAGTATGTTTCACCCATAACTTCGTTAAAAAATGAGCCATTTGACGCATATATGCATTCAAGGTCCATGCAACGTGGCTCATAACCTTCGAAGTCGTTGGCCCCTGTCATTTTAAGTGTCTGGGGACAGCACCAAGCATTGTTTCTGATGCATGTTTCCCTGTGTAGGAAACGTCAAGGTCAGGAGTGCTACACTGGAACCTCCACAACGACGATGCACATGATGCACGGTGAGTCTCACACTCTCTGTAATCTGAATACACACATCACATCGTTGTTTCTTCCGTTTAATGTTTCGCCTCAATTGCGTTCTTGATGAATGATGTCACCAGAATGGATGTGGCGTTCCGCATTTCTGCTGTTGATGCTGTCATCTATTATGCCAGATACTCTGTCAGCTGGTCATGTGACTACTCCTATACGGTCATGAACCAAGTTTTGGTCCTTTATCATGATCATCGTTGTCATTGTTGTTGCTGTTGCTGTGTTTCCCTGCTGAAACTCATTCCACTGTTCAACTTATTTTGTTGTCTCTAGTAATTCCAAATACCCTCTTGCAATAAATCTGATGGTGCAGGTGCTGTGCTGCCAATCTGGAAGGTGCTGTCAGACATGGTCATCCCACAAGAAGACAAGAAGGCCAAGTCCACTGACTACCAAGACGGCCCCAAAGCCAAGGATGTCGCACGCGTTGTGCGCCTCAAGCTGGACTCTGGAGAAGGCATCATTGGTCTCTCACTGCTCACACAGGATGTGCACAGGGTGAGGCTTGCGTAGATAGTTGCTGTATTTGATACGACTCATGCAGATTGCAGCTATGCATACTTGCTGCGTCAAGTCATCCAGTGAGTGATGCGTGACTAGAACAACAGCTACACTTTGAGTGCAAGCAAAGCAGCAAGGCAAGTGTGCACACAAGTGTGGTTGCACGTTGTTTCCATGCTGCATTGCTCCGCTGTTCTGACCAGTCAAACACACATTGCACCAAAATGATCAGCCGCGTGTTCTATGCTTGCATCATTCAAAAATTGTTGCCTGGTGCGTTGCCGAGGCGCTATGGCAGACTACATGTACAAATGACATTTGCCATCAAATCTGGCAGGTTCTAGAGGCTGTGGAGATGAACTTTGGTGAAGTGAACGAGGATGTGAAGGAGGCTGATGCGCAAGAGTATGACTTGCACAACGAGCAGCGCAGGCTAGCAGCAGCGTCCCAGAGCAACACGCCTGCTAAGGCTGGTGCAGAAGCTGCATCATCAGCAGCAGCAGCTGCCGCATCATCAGCAGCAGCAGCAGCAGCAGCTTCAGCAGCAGCAGCAAAACCATCTGGGTCTGCTGTGTCAAGAGGAGTACAGCCGGCTGCTGCGAGGCAAAAGAGGCAGTCACGACCTTTGACAGATGCCTGGCCGCCAGAGGACGTCATTGAGCTAGACTGATCTGTGATACTTCACCTGATTGCCCACAATTGATGGCAATGTCATCATCTATGACGGCTAGATCTAATTGTGTGACCAGCTGACAATATGTGAGGGAGGGGATGCAGCACCTTTCGACAGGCTGCAGAGTTCCGTAAGCTGCCCCTGCAGCATGCAGCAACAGGCACAGCCTGAGGTCTGCAGAATCAGATGTAGATGTCTGCCTTGTTTGCCTGTCTTTGCAGTATTGATATGCTGTTGAAGACCAATCATACCTTGTCCTCGTCTTGTTCAGCAAGTCCTGTTCGGTATTTTGTTCAGCAAGTCCTGTTCATTGCAGAATTGACAGCCATAAAGCGGTGGAAAGGCTCTGGCGAAAACATCATGGCGTAGCTCTGAGTGACGGTGCAGTGCCTCTGAAACGCCCCTCACTCTTGAGTCAAGTCCTGCATGTATAGGCACATGCACTTGTGCCGATACAAGATACACAACAAAGTGTCAGTGCAGTCGCGTCTTCTGATGTGCTGTTGTATGTGACCTGTACCAGATGTGACTAGTGCGTGCCACAATACTGTTCCGCTTGGTATTGATAGGGGACACTAGGCTTGTTACTGTGACAGTGTCATGTTATGACATGCTGTGCATGTGGGAGGCTTGCAGCTGGATCAAGGCGTGCCTTCAGCTGTAAACATTTTCAGTCCAGCCTCTTCTACCCCTTTTTGACTGTGACAAAGGCTGCATGACATTTTCATCATGTGTGCACGCTGACAGAATCATGACTGCAATTTGGCGCCAAGCCTGTGCTGTTTGCCTGACCAATCGAGCGACGCTGCGCAATGGTGGAGACGCAACAATTGCTCTTGTTGCGCAAACGTGTGTCGCTAGGTGCACACAGGATCGCGGTGCTGCGATCATTTGACTGTCATATGCTCGGAGAACGGATCTGATCTTGCTTAACAGAGCTGCACCTGCTCGCTGCAGGCACATGTGATTGCGTGATCTGTGCCTAGCGCAGCAAAGTCATACATATCATTTGAAGTTAAGTGCTTCATCGATGGCAACAGTGTCGTACCAGCTCACGCCTCAGTTGTCCTGTCATGCTTGGTCAGCAGACCAGCAGCACGTAGCCGTCTGCCCCAACAATCACGAGATATACGTATATAGAAAAGGTTCTGCTGGCCGGTTTGACCGCATCCACGTCCTCAGCGATCACGATCAGCTCGTGTCTGGGCTGGACTGGAGTTGGAACAGCAACCAGCTGGTCTCTTGCTCACATGACAGGAATAGCTATGTCTTCACCTGGCAGGATCAGACACTGAAGCCACAGATGGTGATCACACGACTCAGTAAAGCAGCCACTTGCGTCAGGTGGAGCCCATGCGAGCGCAAGTTTGCCATTGGCAGCGCAGCCAAAGCCATTTGCATTTGCTACTATGAGCAAGAAAGTAACTGGTGGGCCAGCAAACTGATCAGAAAGCAGCATGATTCTTCCATCCTCCAAGTTGCTTGGCACCCTGACAGCATTCTGCTAGCCACCGCGTCCAGCGATGCCAAGTGCAGAATATTCAGCACAGCCTTGCCAGGTAATGTCTCGCCCCAGCATGTTGCTATAGTTATTTCTCTTTGCAGCGGCTGCTTTGACAAATAAGTGAATTGGTCTGATATCACATTGTCCTTATTCAAAGGTACCACTGCAAACATTTGCTTGTGATTGGTTCCCACTTGCGCTGTCCTTACACCGAGAGGGTCACATTGAGTGACGTATGAGGACAAATTGCTGTACCTGCCTTGTCTCGCCAAAAACATCGCTTGACTTGCCTTCACTAAGTCAGGTGCAGCAACAATTGTGCTATGCAGGCATTGACCCTGACAGCAGCCTAGCTGGTACCTCAGCAAAGTTTGGCGATTGTGTGCTGCAAGTGGACAGCTTGTCTGGCTGGTGCCATGCAGTAGCTTGGTCACCATCAGGTGCTCTTGTGTTATAACTCCTGCTGTCACAGTCTCATTTACTCAGTCGTGATTATGCACACACCTCTCATTGCAGTATTTTCTCTTTATCGCAACTGCGTTAATTACCAAGAAGAATGTCTTTATTCAGAGATCCCACTGCAGTTACAAAGCAGCAATTTGTTCCCAAATGCCTTGTGCTTACACCAAGAATCTGCTTTTGTCCAGCATTCTCCTGAAGAGAAACTACTGTGCTTTCAGGACAACTGCCCAACAATCTGTTAATGCCCCCATCTTTGTTGTGCCAGCCCTTCCTCTGAATGACACTCAACTACACTTACAGCTAAGCTGGGTCAAGTGCAAAGCCTGACAGTGGAGCACAGGGTTGTGTACAAAAGGGCATGCAATCAGCACGCAAGGAATGCAGAACTCAGAAATTACGTTTTACATTGGCAAGATGTCAGCAATGATGGGAGCCACTGTTTTGCAGGTACACACTTGTGCTTCACCAGTCACGGATCTACCACACACTTCATATCAGGCTTGGATGGCACAGCCTTGCTGAACAGCAGCCCACTGAGACAAGACCAAGCTACAGGTGCTGACAAACCAATGCAGCATCAGCTGCCACATCAGCTGCAGCAACAGTGCATACCGCACAGACAGCTGCCTTTCAAGGTGAGGTAGGTTACACCTTCTAAAGCCTGTAAAAGCAGCCACACCGCGCTGCAAGGACCTCACCTCCCTTCATGCACAGTTCAAATGGTTTAGGATAGCACCAGACCAAACTGGTTGGAATCAGTTGATTGGTTCAGTACATACCTAGCTGGGCCTGATGAGCCTAACTAGCATACGCTTAGAATGACTTAATGAATGAAAATCTAATAACGCTGTTTACCTCTGCATTCTGGCAGCAATGTCTTGGCGCATGCAAGGTGTGTACCCCACGTGGTCATGAACTTCTACATTTTGCAGGCTACAAATCCCCAATGGGTGCAGATTGTGAGTCTGCTGTGATTATCAGCTTCACCAGATGAGCTTTGGAAAGCCCTCTACAAGAGAAACAAAGAACTGCACTGCTGCAATGTCTCAATGCAGGTAGCAGCCTTTGTTCAGGAGGACATGCTTGTTGCTGGGGGCTTTGATGGGGAGATGTACTTGTTTGTACGCAAGCGACAACAATGGCAGCTGAGCACAGCCCTTGAAGGTACGGCTCAGATATATCTGCTGTCTATTTGGTACCAAGCATTGGCCCAATCCTATCCACATTGGTTGCTGCAGGCTGTACAGTATGATGCTGCAGATTGGCCATGTTACAAACAATTTGTGACCGTACCACAATGTCTTACATTTCTGAGACATGTCCTCACAGTCGCCTTTTACTTTCAAATGTGTTGACCTTCAAGGATATACTCTGAGTGCAGGAAATCCTAAACACTCACATGCCCAGACGAAGAAGCAATTGTCTGCTGATTTTCACAAAAAGTTGGACATGTTCAAGCAACACAGTGCTTCACCTGATACCAGCAAGGTGCGATTTAGTTCATGTTATGCATCCCTGAAGTGGCTGCATTGCTGCGACTGAACAACAGCATGAGCAGCCTGTGATGTCTTCAGTGGCCTGAATAAACAAGACAATTTGACTGTGCTGCCTGCTTTTGCTAGGTTGCTCAGAGAGGAATACAATCTCGTGACGCTGGGCCTCACAAATCAGCCCACACCAACTGCATCACTGATCTTCACACCTTCATGGATCAGCACAGAAAGAGCCTATGCACATTCTCGACAGCTGGCCTGGATGGGCGAATTGTACTGTGGGATGCTCCACAGAATGCTGTTTGAGCAAACTTTCAGCTTCATGTTGTATGAACCGCAGCCCTTTTGCTCTAAGAAGTTGTTGCTGTGGATACTGGGGGAGCTGCAACAACGCCTTCACCAAGGCAATTGAGGCATTTTTGCTGTCCAGTGGCCTGACAAGCAGGGCATGCAGTGTTCCTTTGTATCAATGGATCTTTGAAGGGGGACCAGTCCAAAATCTGGTCACCTGCATGTGCAACCAGAGAACGAGCTCAACTTAAGATCATCTAGGGCTATTTCATTTGCCTGTGTGTCCATCTGCTGACCTTTGCAAATCTGGCAAGCCTGAGTGGTCCTTCTGGCACAGACTGGACAGCTCACTCCATGCGTTTGCTGCACAGATGAACAATGAGCTTCTTGCTCATTAGAATTTCTCAGTGTCGGTACTGTAAACTCACCAGATGCCGTTTGACTCCTCTGCGCACTCCAGCTCTTGCAAGCTTGATCGTGATGTGACCACCAACGCTGACTAGCCCTAACGTGCCCCCTGTGACAGCGATGAATACCACGCCAGGTGATCTCACCAGCGATCCGAGCATAACAGTCGTTAGTCCAACTGCCAGCCGGCTGTCAACACTCAATGCTCCTGTAGTATGTATGTACGAGCCGAGCTGGATGAAGCAATGAGCACGGCTGCGACAGAGTGAAACTTTGCACAGCGAAGGGGGTTGCTCCGGAACCAATCTCAGCGTTGATGGAGAAAACCAGTTCATTACCCGAATCTTGGCAGCTCTTTGTCATGTTATCTCGAATTTTCAGTATGAGACTTCGCGAGTGGGTTTTTGCAGAAGACCAGTAAAGGCACCAACAGCACCGTTGCATAGCACCTTGAGAGCAGAGGAAGCAACATCATTACAGCTATTGATTGCAGCTCTAGCCAGGTGGCCATGCGCATGCGACAATCTTTACCCTACAAAGCAATACGCCAGGTGTTGCAACTTTTCTGCGTCATGTAAAATCGTGTTGCATTTTGGCAAACTAAAATCCCTTCCCTGAGCAAGGGCAAGTTATTACATTTTGCACTTGCCAAAGTTATAACACATCCAGTGGCCTATCATCGGACTACTTCATTAACGTGAACAGGTTCAGCATCTGATTGCTGCGCAGTGGCAAAACCAACAGGATAAAGGCCTAATCTGGAAAAGAGAAAAGTAAATGTAACGTCAACTACTTACATGAACCAGATACACAGGTTGCTTGTACAAGTACATGTGAAACTGAGCAAACCCGAGCTGAGATTGCCAAGTTGCGCGCTGAAAATGACAGTCAGGAAATCACTGCTTGAGCTGGTCAACAGCAGGAGAACTGCTTCATGCACAGACCTCAATTTGTTCTCCTGCCAAATTTGAACACTGCACAAACTTCAAGCAATGCATACTCAGTGACTTTTAGTTGAATTTTGCTGTGCAGGAAAATGTGGAGCTGTCTCCAGCATATCCTGAAATGGCAAAGTCCCCCCACTAAACGTGTGCCGTCGAACGAGGTTTTGGTTCTTGTGTCGTAGTCTTCGCAGCTTCTGCTGCGACTTGGCGCCAGACAAAGGATGGTACTGGACATTCTCAAGCTGGTCATGTTGGTTGGCAGCACCTGAATGTTTCCACAGTCAGCGTTGAGCTCATGTGTAACACAACAGTTGCAAGAGATCATGCGACCTGTCATCTGTTTTGTTTGCACCTGGATCTTCCCAAACTTGGTGTCGAGCTCATGTGTTGCAACAGATCATGCATGCGTGAGCAGTGCAGTTGACGTGCCAGCTGCTTGAGATTTCGACGTCCAAAATTGAGCAGGTCATGAAGACATGCAAGCTACTAAATATGCAAATAGACAAACAGCCCGTGTCAAAGCGCAACAGCCACTTGCCTTCACCAGCCCTGAGACGATTTTCTGCAGAGTTGACTTGCTGAAGCATCTGATTGTTTGCAGTTGTGGTGACATTCAATAATGATGATTCCTTGATGCAGAATCAAGGATTGCAATTTCAAACAGGCAAACATCAACTGCCGATAGAGACACAAGACATGAGCAACTTACTGGACAAAAGCTCTAGGCCACCAACAGGTGCACTGCCAAAGAAGGGCCGATCTGTCTCATAGATCTGCAGCGGCGTGCGCTTGGATTCATCACCAGGGTCCTTCCTGAGGGGGGTGGGGGTCTGCTGGGGGGCGGGCCCTGCCGCCCTGTGGGGGGTCTGACCCACCACAGGCAGCTTGTTCAGATTTGGAGGCACCATGCTGCTGGTTGCCAACCTTGGCACCTCTGCAATCAGCAGACAGCCAGGTGAGACATGAAGCTGCGTTTTGATGAGCGGTTGTTGAATGCATCAGAATCTGGTTCAAGTGTATCAGGGTGGCTGCAAGGCAGCTTGTGCAGTTCTCCAGCCCAAAGGGGGTGTAGGACTCCTTAGTGCCCTGTGATTGGTGCTTCCAGCCCTGAGTCCTCGTCCCAGGCCAGCTGCTGAAAGGCAAAGGTTTAACAGCCAATTGGCAACAAACTGTCATGCCCAAGTGTTCAAGCTCACAGGCAACATGCTTTTAGTGGGCAACCTTGGCAGCTCTGCATTGACAACAGCTTGCTTGCAGTTGGCACATGCACTGTAAAGGCAGCAACAAGAGATACTGCTGAGGCGTAGGCCCTGCTGCCCGCGGGGGGCCCTGACCCCCACCAGGCAGCTTGTTGAGGTCAGGCGCCATAATGCTGCTAGAGCCAAGCCCCAGCCAGAGGGAACCTTTGCATTAGCAGACAGCTTTGGTGAGACAAACCACAATGCACTGAGAAAGCAATAGCAGGAGTGCCTATGCAAGACCTTGCTACAATCCAAAATGGCAGATGAGCCTTTTAGGGGCAGAGCCATGTCACAACATGCTTTTACTACAGACACCAACTTGTTCCTAGCCCCTGTCAAGTCAAGTCAGCCGCTGCAAAAATGTGTATTGCAGCTGCATGGTGGGATGGTGCTTGATGATATGTCATGCTGGAGGGTGGCCATACCAGTGAGAGTCTTCTGCAGCTTCTGCTTGCTAGTGGCTCCTTCTAACAGGCCCCGTATGGACACTATCACATGCTGAAAGCTGGGGCGGTCACTGGGCTCCTGATTCCAGCATGCCTGCGATGCAGCAGCAATATAAGTCTGAAGCGGTTGAGTGGTCAGTGCGTCAGCTGAAAGGTTGCGTGAGTTGCAGAAAGCTGGGCCGGTCACCGGGCTCCTGGTACCAACATGCCTGCAAAGCAGAGTCACTTCAGGTCCATTGTCAATCGCTAACTGATTGATTGATTGATTGATCGATCGATCGATCGATGGACTGATTGGTTGGTTGATTGATTGATTCATTCATTGGTTGGTCAACTGGGTGTGTGTTAATGATTGCATGACATGCCCAGAACTGGGGCAGTCACCAGGCTACTGACTGCAGCACACCTGCAAAGCATATTCTGGTGATGGACAAGCATATCGGCCTGTAGATGCATGAAAGTAGCATCAGATTGTCTTGTGCAATCAAGTGGTGACTGCTTGTTGATCAGTAGTTGAGTTCGGGTGTAATTTGGTTGATCAAGTGCTTGCTCATTTGATTCCTTAAACAGTTGGTTATTCAGTCTACCACTTGCTTGATGAGATGACTGAATGATGATTAGCATGATTGACATACAAGTAGATCAAGGCGTACCTTCATGAGGTCGATGTACTCTTTGATGCCGGGCAGTGGTTGGCCAGGCAAAGCTGCCAAGTCTGGGATGGCTGGCCGATCCTGTGCTGCCAGTCTCAGCATGATCTGCAACACGTACAAAGCTGCTAAGAAACAGACTCTGAGGCAGCAGAGAGTGTTCATCAAGCATGTGTGCAACACAAAACAGGCGTTTGATAATGATCACCAGTTAAACAGCATGATTTGAAACATGCAGAACAGCCGGTGGAGGCACCAATTGTGTTCAACAATACCATGCTGGCTTGACTTGCACCAAGCATGCATCTATCACTAACAAATCACAGGTCGCAGACAGTCAGTACAGTAACCTGATGAATGCAGCGAATGCCTGACAAGATGGACATTCTGCCTGCATGCAAGCTCATCAGACATGGCGTCCAGGCTCTGACCAAACAAAACAATGGCATCAAGTACAAGACTTGAACCCAAGCAAGAGGCGCTTGATATTGCATGAAGTCACTGACCTGAAAGGGGTTGAGCTCCTCCCAGGGCATGTCCCATGTCATCATCTCCCACATGATGATGCCAAAGGAGTACACATCTGCTGCCTTGCTATGGTCATGGTTCTCCACCACCTGTAGCGCATGCGCAGTCAAGCATTTGCAAATTTACTGTGCTGCATAACATATGTGTGTCTGCAGCCTTGCTCTGATCATTCTCCGCCACCTGTAGTGTGTTCACAGCTGTGTCAAGTCAGAGACTCAGCGTTGGCAAAGGCACTCTGCTCCTTCATTGTCACGTGAGTACACGTCTGCAGCCTTGCTATGATCATGGGCTTCCACAAATTACATTGCATGCAGTTCTTTTGAGAGGTGCGATACACTTCAGCTGATCATGATGATGACGATGATGACAATGACTACGATGACTACAATGACGATGGTGAAGATGGTGATGAAGAACATGATGATGGTGAAGGTGATGAAGATGGTGATGGTGATGGTGATGGTGATGGTGATGATTATGGTGATGGCAGTGAAGATGATGATGCTGGTGAAGATGATGATGATGATGATGGTGAAGATGGTGGTGAAGATGGTGATGACGATGATGCAGTGTGCAGGATGTGGTATGCAAGTTGTCAAGGTTGCAGCCTTGCTGTGGTCATCATTCTCCTCCAGATGTGTTGCATGCACAGCTGTCTCAGATCAAAGTCAGCATGAGCCAAGACGCTTTGGTACTCTGAGATATGGTGTCTGCTGCCCTACTATGGTCCTGCTTCTCAGCCACTTGTTGTGGCTATCGCTACAAACCATAGTAAAGCAGCATAACTTTGACAAATAGGCGCCATACATCAAACAGACAGGTCTTTTATTTGAAGGCAAACAGGTATTGATATCTGTACAGCATGCGCACCTCAGGAGCAAGCCATCTGGGGTTGTTGGCCAGCAAGGAGTTGACAGAGGAGCCAGAGCCGTTGGTCTGCACCATGCGACTCAGGTTGAAGTCCGTCACCTTCACACGCCAGTGCCGCTCCACCAGCATGTTGGGCGATTTCAGGTCCCGGTGTAGAATGGACGGCTTGTGGGAGTGCAAGTGTAAGACACCCTGCAAAGGCACAGACTGTCCAGACAGGACCGCAAGGAGAAGTCACCTTGACCCGCCAGTGCCGCTCCACCAACATGCGACAGACTGCAGTGCAGAATGGATGGCTTGTGGGAGTGCAAGTGCAGAACACCCTGCAGGAATGCAGCTTGTTAAGGGCGCTTTTGGGCAACTTTGACCTTTTGATACTATGGCCATCAGCATGCTGGGCAACTTCAGGTCACGATGCAGAATGGACGGCACGTGAGATTGCAAGTGCAAGACATCCTGCAAAGACATAAACAGTCAGAAAACTCATGTGTTGGAAAACAACATGTGCCTTCAGGGCCTCTGCTGATCACATGTGTCATATGCTGATGTGTCCTGTGTACCAGCATGTTGGATGACTTCAGGTCCCGGTGCAGAGTGGATGGCTTAAGGAAATGCAAGTGCAACATGCCGTGCAGAGACACAGACTGCTTGGTGGGACTTTGGAGAAGCTTGGGTCTTGCATGAACGCTGCGTGGACACAGAATGTATAGCTGTACGCCTTGACATGCCAGTGGCGCTCCACCAGCGGTTCCATTCAGGAAGCCCTTGATGCAATAATTGTATATCTCCAGAGACACTGGTCCTTGCATTTGTTCTTGACTGCAAGAATCAATGCAGTCAGATCTGATTGTGTCCCAATTGCATTGTCTGCCTTGATAATGTCTTCATATCGGAAGTCTTGTTATCAAGACTTCATCACACAGGATTGATAAGCTTTCTTCTACCTTAGCAGCATCCAGAGCAATGTTGAGGCGACTGCTCCAGTCCAGCTGCTATGCACAAGCAAGGCTGGTAAGTGCCTTCCTCAGCACAACAAACAGGGACCCACAACCACACAATTTGCCACAAATGGGACCGTGCTGCGACAATTGACCAGCTATCAAGTTGCATGCTTGCAGAGGTCAGTTCAAGTTGATGCCTGCACCTTGGCAGCATCCAGAGCCATGCTGAGGCGCCGACTCCAGTCTAGCTGTTGGGCAAAGGCGGGGCTAGTACGTGCCTTCCTCAGCACGTCAAACAGAGACCCTCGGGCGCAGAACTCGGTCACAATGCATGGGGGCTCCAGGCACATGCCCATGAACATGACCACGTTTGGGTGGCGCAGGCTTGCCATGATAGACACCTGCGACATGCAAGGCGGATCAAAATGGGTTGTCTAGGTGCAGAACTCAGTCACAATGCAGGGGCCTCCAAGCATGTGCCCATGAACATGACCACGCTTGGATAGCGCAGGCTTGCCATGATAGACACCTGCAACAATGAAAGGCGGATCAGAATGGGTTGTTTAGGCGCAGAACTCAGTCACAAGGCAGGGGTGCTCCAGGCACATGTCCATGAACATGACCACATTTGGGTGGCGCAGGCTTGCCACAATAGACACCTGCGGAAGGCAGATCAGAATGGGTTGTCTAGGTGCAGAACTCGGTCACAATGCAGTCGGCCTCCAAGCACATGCCCATGAACATGACCACGCTGGGATAGCGCAGGCTTGCCATGATAGACAACTGCAACAAAGAAAGGCAGAGCAGAATGGGTTGTTTAGGCGCAGAACTCAGTCACAATGCAGGAATGCTCCAGGCACGTGCCCGTGAACATGACCATATTGGGTTGCCGCAGGCTTGCTATGATACAGACCTGCCACTATAGAAAGGACATTGAGAGGATGCACAGGCATCAAAGCCTGCAGCATGAGTCAATTTGTTGATGACAAAACATTCAGCTGCTAGTCACATGGCAGCCCATGTGAGTTGCTGGCAAAGAAAGAGACCGCTGCAGCAGCACAGACTAAGAAGCTTTGTGGCCTTTCCACTCTCCCTGCATGTCACCGCACATTTGGCTCACACTGCATGTCACCGCACATTTGGCTCACAGCGAGCTGGGAATACGGCAAATTGTTGCAGAATTACTGTCACTTCTCCGTGTATGGACATTGGACATATGGACATGCTCATTTTAAGCACAATGCAATTGGGTGTTGAGCACTGCAATCTGGCAGCAGTGATGCCTGTGAGGAACAAAATTGTGTGATAAGAATGTTGTTCTGAATTATCAAAGAGAGTTGTTATCAAGAGAATTACTGTATCAGGCACAGACACAAACCTCTCTCTCCAAAGTGCGCATAGCTGCTGTAGCAGGCTTGTCTAGTGAATCAACAGTCGGCTGTCCATCATCAACAACAGCCTCTGCATCAGTCACCCCTATCAAGCCCTTGGCAACCTTCTTCTTCTCGCCGCCTTGCTGTGGGTGATTGTCATCAGAGCTTTCAGTCCAAGGCTGTAGGGTTGCTGGATCCTGGGGCTGAACCTCGCTGTTTGGCGCCAAATGCTGCATTTCTATCAATACCTTGATAGCCACGTCTGTCTCCTGCCATCTGCCAAGATACACCTGCAATGCTAAAGCATCTAGTGAGTCACTGTGAGCTGTCAGTCCAAGGCTGTAGTGTTGCTGGATCCTGGGGCTGAACCTCACTTTTTGATGCCAAATGCTGCATCTCTATCAACACCTTGATAGCCACGTCTGTCTCCTGCCATCTGCCAAGATACCCCTGCAATGCTGGTAGATGTTTAGTGACTCATTCTGTGCAGAGTGCTTGCTGCCAGGCTATAGCTGGGTCCTGGGGCTGAACCTCACTATTTGACGCCAAATGCAGCATCTCAATCAACACCTTGATGGCCACGTCTGTCTCCTGCCATCTGCCGAGATAAACCTGCAATACTACCGCATGTCAGTGACTTACCCTCTGCACAGCACATGGTACAAGCCTTATGCTGCATACATTGTGTCATGCATGTTTTGGTCTGACTGCCAACTGCGAAATCTGTATCTCTACACCATGATAGCAACATCCGTCTCTTACCATGTGCCGAGATACACAAGCAAATCCCTGGACCCATCAGCCCAATCATGCAGCAGAATCTCTGGCGCACAAAGGTATGAGCAGCGAGCAAAGGTCATGGGCACTGCAAATTCCCCGGCTTGTTAGCCCAAACATGCGGCAAAACGATGAGCACAAAGGTATGAGCAAAAGAAAACGGATATATAGCCCTACAGTATGCGCTCAGAAGGCAGCTCATTGCGCATGTATGTACCGGGTCACTGCGTAGTCAAAGCCTGCCTGACAAGCACTTGCAGTGAAATTATGATTGTACTCACCAGGCCAATGGAGCCATCGCCAATTTTGCGCTTGATTTGCAGCTGATTGTACTCGATCACAGAGCAGTTCATGGCCTCCAGGACCTCCCAGCTGCTACGGCTAGACACCTGGTCGTCCCTTGACCTACGATATGGCGAGGGGCTATAGCCTGAGTATGACTGTTGCCCACTGCCGTGATGCAAAGGCTCTGCAGTTGCACGTCTCCTGGGCACTGTTGTGGCGTCAGATTGCATGGCCTGTGCATGCAGATGTGCCTGAAGCTCTGACTGCGTGATGGATGACAGCTGCCTCCCTTCATGACTCCTACGTCTCTGCTGTGCCTGCTCATCTGTCCAGCGTGGAATGCGTTGGGATTCCGAAGAGCTGCGGGGTCTAGGGGTGATTTCAGGGGGCCGCAGAGGGGAGTCCTCATGCGTCCACGTATGTCTGCGTCCTATGTCAAACGGACTGAGCCTGGGATCAGCGTTTTGCTCTGTCTGTTGTGCTGATGCTGACCATCGCGATGCATCACTGCTCACCGGCTGACTGTCATAGTCCAATGATGTCCCCTGCAGGTGCTGTGGGTTGACTGAAGTCTCTGAAGCTTCACGGGACACCAGGGCTGACTGTGGCCTTTGAACAGAAGCTTGCAAAGCGTGCTCAGCATGGTTGCTTGGCGGAGGGGCAGCACGCTGCACTTCAGATGAAGAGGCGGCAGACGTGCTGGGTTGTGTGAAACTGTCCCCAGATGGACTGTCAGCTGGGTCTGTCATGAACGCCTCTTCACGAGACCGTGCTGAGTCAAAGCTTGCAAGCTGTCTGGGGCTTGTCTGTGTAGCACTGTCAGTTGTCTCTGCTGACGACGCTTGCTGGGAAGACGAAGCATCAGCTGTTGCAGGTGGCATGATGTGCAACAGCCGGCTAAGCTGATTGATAACATGCACAGCCTGCTCCCGGTCCAGCGCACAAGCTGTACCTACAGATAAGTCTTTGTTGGTGTTACTTTGACTGCCTGCGTCATGACTGTGTGACTATTACTGCCAATGGACTGCTGTACCCTGCAGGAATTGCCTCATGGCATATGTACTTAGCCATGCATTAGTGCAGCAATATTTGATGCTTGCAAGCAGGGACAGAATGCTGCCGGATGAAGATGCCTACATGCTGGGAGGCACGCTGTTTTCACAATGTGTGCATACCACCATTCCATGTGAACGCAAAGATCACAGCTGCTTCTTTTGCAGGCACCCAACGCTTCATGGCAAACTGTCAGGGCTGAGTGTATTATCTATTTTGTTCTGCCGCTCCTGTTAGCAAATTCAACTTCAGCTTGCACCGGCAGCATTGCCGATTGCAGAAACACAGCCCCCTAGCTGAAGGCATGAGAAACATGTGTACCTGGCTGTGTGATCTGCACGCTGGCGGGCTCAGCATTGCTGTCAAGCCTGCCAGATGCCAGCTCTCTAGCCAGAAAGCCTAGAGCATGTGTGGTGCGAGCGGCAGACTCAGGAGTCAAGCCCTGTTCCAACAGATTGCAAACACCGCCGGAACGCCTGCACAGACATGCATGCAGCTGAAGATTAGCAATTGATGTTACACCACAGACACCCCCAGAACATCTGCACACATGTATGCATGCAGCTGAAGGACAGCAATTGGTCAAGTGCAAAGCATTTGCCAACAGAGCGCCCCTAGCATCTGAAAGAGCAGATCACAATGACCTGCTTGCATTGAGACAAATTCCACGTCCAGAACAGGTGTAAGCTTGAGCATGAGCCTGGTCGTACAAAGCATTTGACATTGACCAGCACCTGTCTATAAGACGCACTGCCTGGCGCACACTTTGAAGGCAGAGCTGTGACAAAACATATAGAAGTGCAGCTGAGGGTACAAGAAAGTGTCGAGCAGAAGATACCTGGGCGAGCCTTGTTCTCCAATTTGCAGGTCCCAGACTTGCTGTGTCAATTCATCAAGGCGCAAAGTGACCTCGCTGAACTTTCTGTCAACAGTCTCTTTGTTCCTGTTGGTGGCAAGTCTGATGATGCTAGGCCTTGTGCTGAAAGCCTGAACAAGCAAGATTGGCATTTGGAAGCTATGTCCATGACAGGACTTGCACATTCAATCAGCAAGGGAGGGAACTGCCATGTTATTCTGCGACACGTTCTGCTGGCAAAGGGGCACAGGTTGCAAACGAGTAGCTATGCTCATGCATCATCAACTCCTTTTTGTGTTTCACTGCTGATGAGGGAGGCTTGCAAGCAGACTTGGACAACATGCAAGCAGCATGCAATGCAAACCATGCAGGTTGCAATGGTAGCAGAAGTCGTTGTCAATAGCTTGGCAGATGTCTGACCTGTACATGCTGATGAGCCAACTCCACAGCAGCAACTGTCAATGCAGACAGCTTGTGCAGCCTCTGAGCCTGGCCGGGGCTGAGTTCGCCACTGTGAAGAGCATGCTCAAGGGCAAGAGATGCAGCTAAAGCTGCAGCCAAGACCTGGCAGCATCTGGCTCTATGCGACTTTGCTTGATGCACTTCTGCTCTGAGACTTTCAACAGCAGCTCTGCAATGGCCTACGCACTCCTCGTACGGCTCCATCACGCAGCCTACTCTAGGGTGCTGCTGCTCCTATGATTCCATGAGACTCCAAAACAGGCGTCCAAGGCCGAACTGGCTTGGAACTCTCTGAAAGCTGTTCGTATCGTCTCTTGAACGGAGTCGATTAGGCGTCTGGCAGATAGACTCCAGGTGCAGCAGCCGTAGTCGCCACAACAGAGTCGCACGTTACCACAAGCGTCAAGCTGATAAGAACAGGCTAGTAAACGAAAAGCCAGAAAAAGCTACACCGACTGACAGACAGCAACAGCTTCACAAGCGTTGCGCGTTGAGACGACTGAAGCAACGAGCTAACTTTCACCGTGGCACAGCTACAATCACACCAACAGGACAGCTGCTGCAATCAAATGCTTGAGCACACGGCAAGCAGCGATGCAGGTTCCCGAGCTTAAGCTGGTGTTCATATCAGAGGCATGTTAGTCATCATGCACCAGCACCTTTGTGTTAGCGTCCGGAATGTCGCTGGCTTCAATAGGCATGCCATGTTAATCAACGTGAGAATCTTGACGCTATCAGTTTGCATAGAGTGTGCCACGATTTGTTCAACGTGTTGCTGCTGATGTTGACATCGTGTGATCTCAATATGGCTGCTCCCCGCCTACAACCATAAGCCTGTATGGGGGATCGGGGAGTGACTCATGGTCTAAAATATCAAGCAAGGTCGCTAGTTGCTTCGCCCACATCGCAGCAAAACCGCTGGTTTGCGGGGACCAACGCGTTAAGAGAAGAGAATGTGGTAAGTACAGATCGCTGCCGGTACCATCGCAGTCACTCTCACATCGGAACAGCCCTATATCTGTATTGGTACCTGTACCTTTTCAGGTACAAGTGCTGGACTTCGATACGGAGACCGACACTGTGAAAATAGTCGCATCCTATCTCCATGGACAGGAAGTGTGGCACATTGCGCCTCACCCCACAGACTCAGCTTCTTTGGTTACCATTGGCAATCAAGGTGCAAACTAAGCAGCCACCAAGATCATATATCTGTGTCAAACCCCTCATGAAATCTTTCGCTTGCACAGGCGGCTCCTTTTCAGCCACTTTGTGGGGCATCTCCGCCAAGGATCAGCTAGAAAAGAAGGCAGAGCTCAAAGCTGGCAGCGGGACACCCAGAGCAGTTCTGTGGCATGCACAACGTCCAGACGAGCCTATTAGCATTGAGGACAGCCGCTGGCGCCTGTGGAATGTCAAGGGCCAAGCAAATGTGAGGTGATTGCAATAGCAGCATGACATGTGCTACACCTATGTTGTCTATGTCTTCATACATGTCTACAGCCTGCACATCTATGCGGCACATCAGCAGTAGCCTCTGTGTGCTAAGATATATGGATACATGCAGCTTTTGACTGCAAACAGCACATAACATTGCTGACATGCAACACTCAAGCTTAGACGCAACTGCTGCCTCTACAGTCAAGCTAATCAGCGATTTTGACTCACAAATGCTACTGGGCTGCTCTAGCCTGGCATCATTGCTGGTACTCTGCAACAGCGTTGCCTTGCCACCATGCTGCAAAGCGCAACAAACAAGGGAAAGGAATCTGTTATGCCACTAGGTGTCATAATGGAAGCCTCTGAGGGCAGAGGCAGCTATTACACACAAAATGACTGCAGTCAACTTGTGATGCCAATTTGTGTGCATCACTTGTGCAGATGACTCATGATGTTGGAGCAGGCGATCTGTATACCCTTTGGGCTGGTGCATGGGACCCTCATGACCCAAACAGGCTATGCACTGCTGGCGGCAATGGCGTTCAGGTACATTTGCATTGCAGCAAGGCAGCCAACCACTTGACCACAAAAAGAAACCAACCAACATCCTGCAAACAAATAGCAAAACCAACAAAAAGAGATTAATGCAAAGAAACCAACCAAAAGGACAAGTTGAGAAGAGGGAAGGCTTTGTTTGCATCATCCCTGATGTCTCAGTCATCATGTGCAGTGATATGCAATGGCAAGGCTGCTGCGGTCTGTTCAGCAACAGTATGCAATGGCAAGGCTGCTGCGGTCTGTTCAGCAACAGCATGCAATGCACAACTGTAAGTGTGTCAACCTTCATCGTCATGCATGTGTTGACCATGATCATGTCTCACAAAGCTTGCGTATCAGTTGCAGCATGTGTTATCCATGAACAACTTTCAGGAAGCTTCTTGAACAGGTGTGGGATGCGCGAAGTATGAAGCGAGTTGGGGAGATCCCAGACGCGCATTTGATGCCTGTCAGAGACATTGACTTTGCCCATCAGCAGCAGCATATGATTGCGTCAGCAGGCGATGACTGCAAGCTGTGCATCTGGGATCTCAGGTGAAGCTAAGCACATCCACATACAGAGTGTATTGCTGATGCAGCTCACCTGCCTCTTTGACTTCCATTGCTGCAGAAGCCTGAATCAATGTTTGCTTTGTACGCTGGGCCACACCAGTCAGCTTGTGCACATACTGCAGTTGATTGCTGCATGGGTCTTGTAGCTGAGTACTTCAGTTTAGTCCGAGCAACCTTAACTGCATCTGGTCAACTGGTATGAAGATTAGAGTACGCAGAAAGCTTGCTTGCAGGACACTGAGCTTCGTCTGCCTCTATGATGGTGTTGGTGGGACACAGTCACTGGGTATGGCAGGCAAAATTCAATCCGCAACATGACAGCTTGCTATCGTCAGCCTCAAATCATGCACTGGTAGAGCTGTATATGAACAATGTGAACATGCGGAAAGCTTGCATGCAGGAAATTGGGCTTGTCCGTCCCTCTGTTGGAGTTAGTCGGTCACAGCCACTGGGTGTGGCAGGCAAAGTTCAACCCACATCATGACAGCTTGCTCTTGTCAGCCTCATCTGATGCGCTGGTCAACCTGTGGCATCTTCCAGTCACTGCCGGAAGAGACAGCAGCAACAGCAGGGGTGCTGGGGGGTCCAAGGGGGGTAAAGCTGGGGGGGTCAGTCAGGGCAAAGGCTTTGGTAAAGAGGTCCATGATGGCAAGGCATGCACCTATGATGATCATGAAGACAGCGTATATGGTAACGCAGCCTGCTGCCCATGCTGCATGTTTGCACTTGCACCTGATGTGCCTCAACTTGCTATACTCGAAGAAAGGAAAAGTCTACACCGTTAGGCATCATAATTGGAGCCTCTATCTAAAGAGGCAGCCTGGGAATGCTGCTTTGAAAGCACCAACCATACTGATATAGGCTGTTGTAGGCTGTGTCAGTGCTGCACGTGTCTGTCGTTGCTGCATTTGCGTTTGTTTGTTGCATGTTTTGTTTGTTTATTCAACTGTGTGTGTATTTGGTGTGAGTGTAGCATTGATTTCTGGACACTCACTTGTCCTTGCAGGTGCTGCATGGAGCCCCTCAGATGCATGGACATTTGCAACTGTGTCGTATGATGGCCGTGTTGTAGTCAACAGGGTGCCTAGTCACACAAAATATAAGATCTTGATCTGATTCAGAAAGTCTCTAGCGCCAGGCTGGCAGGAGAATGCTGGCATATGGGACTGAACTGAAAAGTACTAGCTGTGCTGGTAATGCAACTTGGCTCATTCATGTTTATGAAGCAAGGACAACGGACTTTGGCTGAGAACAGCTGTTGTCAGCCAGAGTTCTGGTCAAAAAGTCCGACAACTTGCCTCTGTAATATGGCCTTGGTCATATGCACTATAATCCCCACAACACATTGCTGATGAGTGTTCTCAACATCAGTAATTAGCACTGTGCTTCAAACGAGGCAATGCTGCTTTGTGTCATACGAGCCAAGAGAGCCAGTCACAGCTTCCTCAAGCACATGAATCAGGCGCATTCCGTTTTGCCTAGGCCAGCTGCTGCAGTACTTTAGTCTGTTTGCTAGTTGTCAATGTGCAAGCCTTTCCTTGGGCCACAATGGTTATTTGGTTAACGCTGCTCAGAATGGGACCAAACGTAGCAGACATGTGTGAAACAAGTACAAGCACTGTACGTAAACAAGTGAGCAGCCTTCCGCTCGAGAATGACCAGAATGCTGTGCACAACATTTGCCTGCGAATGCAGAAAGCTGTTGCTGACAACTCTACCACCAAAAGTGACAGCTTTGCAGCATTATGTGTTAACAGGAATCAGAAGGCTTTCATGCATCATGCCGATACTTCACTGTTGAGCTCCAAAAGACAGCATACAACATGTTGACAACCAGAGCACAATAGTGGATGACAAGGTGGCCTGAAACAATACTCCTGACTGTATGATTTGACAGCCAAGACAGACAAATTGAATCGCGTACAAATACCTTGGTGCAATATAAGCAGCACAATCCAACAGACAGCGCCAGAGTGACAATATTGATGCTGCAAATCAGATAGCATGTGTTAATCCAAAGGCTGACTGGTAAAGAAGACTGTGCAGACTTACAGCAAGCCATTATATGTCCTTGTCCACAATGCAACAAGGGGGCCAAACAGACCATGAGCCTCTGCAATAATACACAAGCCGGGAACGAAAACTAGCCTAAGAAGAGAACAGGCCAGCCAACTCAGATGTGAATGCCCGTTCTCATCATTTAGGGTCGCAGACTGAAGTTGAGTAGAGTCTCACACATGGCTGAACAGCTGAGCAGATGCATTGATGCAACCCTTTATCAATACATCTCTGACATAGGCAGCAGAAAAGGCAACGAGCTGCTGTGATCTGATCTGATCTGAATGGGCCAGATCCAATGGCAAACTGAACACAAGAACAAATTCACTCCTGAAACTTGACGTGGTGTGCTGTGCTGCGCTGTGCTGTACGAACACTCATCATGGTTATGCTCATTCCAACAGCTGTCAGTCTTGACCAGTCCTTGCCAGATACATAGAGTACGCGGCACTGTACATGCTGGACAAGACAACCATGAAATTTTGTAGGGGCCTGGCACTGATAGAGGTAGTCAACAGAAAATTGGGAGACCACATGTGTACATGCCTTGCTCCACTGTGTCAGAGTTGCTGGTTGAAAGCAAAACTACCTGCAGCAGGATACAGGCTCTGTCAGACTTTGCATGAACAGCTACAGCGTCCTAACGGACAAGAGAGCATACACAAACAGAGCTTGGGCAAAACAGACAATGTACAAAATTTACTGCTTGACTGAGCAGGAGAAGCGGACCATGCACAAACAAAAGCATGCAATCAAAGTTTGGGCACAAGACAACACTTCAAAAGCATGGTTCGAAGCCGATTTGCAAATGCATGTATCTAAGGCAATGTCAGCTGCATCTAGCATGTGTCAGCCTTTGCACCAGGCAGCGTCAGAACCAGGTTTTGCTGTCTTGCATAATCTATGCCCAATGCTGCTAGGTGCAAGAGTCTGCCAACATAACAGGTGACAAGCATAACAACTCACAACTGCACTAGCAGGATATGTCAGCTCACAGCACACCTTGATCACATGACTTGCATGCTTAGAGCAATACTTTGCAGTGAGAGACGTATTGCTAGATGAACTGAAAGCATTTCAGCAGTCAACTCCCCTCAAAAAGTTACAGCGTGACAGCATGCCATTGAACGGCTTTGTTCAGTCAGCATACCTCAGAAGCAAATGACCAGCATAGGGACTGTACTTATGACGGTGGCCAAGGGCGGTGTTCCTGTGGGGGCCAAACCCCCCCAAACTCAGGGCTGCACAGCAAATATATCATGCTGAGGAAACAGAACAAAATTCTGTGTCGAACAACAAAGCCAGAACAGCTGTGAGGCCCAAAGAAAGTATGACAGGAACGTCGCTCTGTGAAGTAGCATGTGCAGCAGTAACAGAACAGAAGCTGATGGCAGCCAGAAACACAGTAAACTTCATTTTTCATACAGAGATCCTTCAAAACACGCCCATGCAAATTGCTCGAATTGGCACACCAGATGCAATTGACCACTCGTCTCATCTCCAGAAAATCGTGAGACAACTGGCATCATACACCCGACCAAAGCTCACACCCTCCACTGACAGGATAAATTGGATAACCCAGCCACGGTGCATGCAAGCATGCAGAGTCTACAGACAGTGTCAAAACGCACCAAAAGTCTACTGATTACGGGCATGGAGAGACATCCCAAGCACTTGTCTTGCAGCAACAGATGCGTTGTAGCACTAGCGCTGCAATAGGCGCATTGCAACATGGTCATTGCTGCTGCAAGGTGATCTCCCAGTCTGAACCATGCAACGAATACACCAATCATACTGGGTTGTAAGGCAAGTCAAGTCAATCTCTCAGTCTGTGCCGTGAGGCAATGTTACGTACCGGTGCTCACCTTCATAAGGCACAGGCCCGTGCCCACTTGTGCCAGCGGGAAGGCTGGCAGCCCCTAAGTCCTGTTGGCTCATCATGTACTCTATTTGTGAGTTGAGACTGAAAAGGTCAGTATTAGGAAGGTCAAGCCTAGCAGGTGCTGCTCCCCAGGCCCAAGTCTGGGGGTCAATGGGGTTGAGGGGGTCACCCCCCAACCCCGCATGGGGGGCAGCTGGCAGTTGGTGACTCAAGGGCGCCCCTGCTAAGCTGTTATGGTCTGTTGAGGGCTGGGGCAGACCGTACGGGTCTTGTGCGCGCAGGCTGCGGTTGACTGCTGCTGGTGCTGAACTGGCGTAAAGCCGCTGCAGGTCCATGGGCATGCTACCAAGGCCTTGAGGGTATTGACCCACAAGGCCGGAATCCATTGGTAGTCCGTGCGCGTTATAGCCGTGGGGGGAATGTCCATGCGAGTGACCTGCACTGGCTTGAGCCAAAGGCAATGAGCCTGAGCCAGCTGGCGATCTGCCCCTCTGTACCATCATGCTGTTGAGCAGCTGCTGATATGCCTCTGGATGTGCTGCCATAGCGGCAACGACTTCTGGGGTGGGCAACATGCCTGGCACACGTCCAGACAAGTGAGGCTGAGGGCCTAGGCCTGCTAGCTGCTGCCCTCGCAGCTGATGTGCCTGCAACTGCGCTTGCATAAGCTGCTGCGCTGTGCTAGACTTATGGCCTGCTGCCAGAGGACCAACATTGAAGGCAGGACTGGATTTGAAATGTGCCGCTGTGGCTGCGTCCACATTGGCCTGCTGCTCCTGCTCTGCTGTGCGCTCTTGAGCAAGGTTGATGGATTGCAGCGGCTGCAGGCAAATGTAACAAGTAAGCATAGCTAGTGACAGTCAAAGTAAGAACAGCTCCAGCAGCGCGGAGGTTTCAGAGCAACAGAAGCCACAGCTTACCATGCCATCAATGCTTCTTTCAGACTGGTTGCACGCCCGCTGTGCAGATCTCCAGTTGTCAAAAGTGACGAAGCAGTAATTGACTCTGCTCTGTCCCTTCTTGCCAGGAAAATACAGATCGACCACGTTGCCCCAGCGACTGAAGTGACTCTTGAGACGCTCTTCCGTGATCTCCTCGGCGACACCACCGACATACAAGCGTGGACCTTTACCAAAAAGCTGAGGCTGCCGCGGTACAGGTTCACTCTGTGAAGCCTGGTCTTCGTCAAAGCTTGCTTCGTGTTCTGGACGAGGACCAGCGCGGTTGATTTTAACAATGTCGCCGCCTATGACATACTCCTGAGCTGCTAGTGCTGCTGTAAGACCCTCCTCAGAGCCGAAGGTCGTGAAGCCAAAGCCCTTGTTTCTACCAGACTTATGCTTAGGCAGATAAACATCAGTAACGTTGCCGTACTGGTTGAAAAAGTCCCTAAGCTGCTGCTCTGTCAGGTCGTACCCGACATTCATATATATGCGGTACTTCCCCGCACGTCTACTCATGTTTGCGCTCTTTCTAGTCTATCCCTGACATACAAGAGCCCTCACAGCATCCACCAGCAGCACAACCAACAAGCAGACAGGGCCAGCACCGCATGGACAACCAGCAAAGCTGACCTGCAGACTAGTACTGCGACAGGGACTTGTATAACAAGGACAAGGTCATGGCCTCCAACGACACGCAACTCGATGAGCAGGAATTATCACAAGCCGCAAGGCGGTACGAGCGCGTGGGGATTATGTGGCATTCCGTGGTGATTGAAAATGGCGGCCTTGGGTTTCGAACGGCCCCATGTAAAAAAGAATAGTGCCAAGTCTGGCAACTTCAGCCTGCTGGATGAGGAGAAGAGGATGAGGAGTTTCATCAAGTCACTGATCAGTGGCATGCTTTACTGCCTTGTGAGTAATGCTGTTGTAAGTGCCAACAAAGTTGTCTGAGTCAGTACTTCGAAGTGCAATTAACGCAATTGCCAGGACACATTATCAAGGCAATGGAAACGTGTCAGCCAACTTGCTGAAAGTCTCATTGCAGGCAGCATACAGCTGGATGCAATGCTCGTTTGGACTGGCGACTATATATATTTACATCTGCCTCGTGATACCTGTGCTGTCACCACAAACATTGATCTGCGGCAAGACTGAAAGATGTGGACATGCAAGCCCGATTGATAAGCCTGGCCACCACGTGGACTACAGTGTCAATATCATCCTGTCCCATTGGAAGCAATCAGCCTGTTGACCGAGAAAGCATGCCTGTCATGTATGCCATTTAGCATGTGTCTATGCCTACTGTCTGATGCTGCTCTGTGTCACATGTGACAGTCAAGCTGATGCTTCCGTTGTGCACATGAAAGACTTTGTGACCGCACTTTTCACACAGAAATGCCTGGCTAACAGCTTGATGTGAGAACACATGCATATCTTGCTGATTATGTTTAGCTGTTGCCTGATCTTAATATCACCATCATCGCTATTGTCACCTCACGAGGCACCAGCTTGCTGAACAACTGCGTCGATACCATAGTCTTTGAGGAAAGCATGCCTTGCTGCATAAACACGCTCGCTGTCTTGCCTGTCCTTGTCATCTTCATCCCATTTGGGTAGCAAAGCATCTGGTTGCCGCTCGTAGAAATGATGACCTGTCAGACAACAGACAGCATACAATGGAGCTTTCAGGCTGGCTGTTCATTCTGCGCCATGATAGCATACATGCATGCGACAAATGCAGATTGGGCTGCCTGCTATGATTTGGCACAGCATGCACTGCTACCAACACCAACAGCCATTTGGATCAAACACAGAGCTCATGCCAACACCTTCAAGGCTTGCAATGGCCAAGCAATCAACACAGATGCACAGGAACATAAAACAGGTGCAGCAGCATTAGCAGCAGCAGCAACTGTAAAATTTATAATCTGTGGGAAATCGCGCGGCATACGCATCAGCTTAGGTGTGAGTGGTATCACAGATACTTTCATGCCCAAGTGACCTCTGAGTCTGAAACAGAAGTATGTGATCGTCATCAACTCAGCAGGAAAGACGCCGCAAATGCAAGGCACTTTACCTGGTGCCGCCTCTATGTGTTTCAAGTGTTCAAGCGCATCAATTCTCAGCTTGTCCAAAGTTGCTGGTTTGTTGAGGAGGTCTGGTATAGTTCCTCTGCGGTCAATGTTCATTTTGTCTGCATTCTGCAGAGGCACCTTTGAGGTTTCCTCCTTCTCATTTTTGAAGTTGTCCATATACATGTTATTGGGCAGCTGCTCGGTGACCAGTTCGGTCTGTCCCACCAGAACTGCTGTCTCATAGGTCCAACATCGTGCCACATTCCTCTTTCGGTAGCCGCCACCTGCAGTCACAAAAGCAGTCAGTTGCATGCTGCTATATAAATGTGGCATGGCATGCAAGGCTTTCTCATGCTTGGAGTTGTCCATGTCAATGCTACTGGGCAGCTGCTCGGTGATCAGTTCAGTCTGTCCAACCAGAACTGAAGTCTCAAAGGTCCAATATCGTGCCATATTCCTCTTTCTGTAGCCTCCACCTGCAGTCACAAAGCCAGCCAGTTGCTGCCTGTGGATTCTATTCTCAGGTGTAGTAACTTCTCTTTGTAAAGACTGCTTTGGTCACCAAGAAAGCTGTCCTCATATCAAGTTGTCCTTATTCTGAGGTATTAGTGCAGTCAGCGTTCAGTGGTTTGGTTCCCGATTTCGCTGTCCTTACACCAAGGATGTCCTTACATCAAGTCTCCTTACAAAGAGAAGTCAAAGTAGTATATTCCTGATCTTGCAAAGCTTGCTGCAGGCTGTCAGCGCTCGCAGCAGGCAACATTGTGCAGCACAGACACTGCGGCTTCACCAACAGCAGCAAACACAGATGCTGTCAACCTTGCGACAAGTTGCTGCGGGCTTTAAAAACGCTACAGCTTCACCAACAGCAACAGCCACAGATGCTGTTAACCTTGTAGTAACAAGTGGTTGCGGACGCGTCTGCTGATTCCGTGTTTCATAAACTGCACTGCATCTCTGTGATCCAGACTCCACATACCACATATCACAAATTGGGTCTCGAGGCTACCTTGACATTAGGTATGGTGATTTACTGATCACAACTATGAAGGATGAACTGCAGTCATGCAGTTGGGACTGCCGCTGGACCTCACCTCCTGTGACCAGCATTGGCACATTGAATCTCTTCATGAACTCCACAGCCGCTGCATGCTGTCTGATGGTCAGGTTGAAGTCGCCTAGCTTGTCTCCGCCGAGGCTGTCAGCGCCTGCATCACGTCATGAGTCTTTTTACATCTTCTGGGAGAAACTTTTCAGGTAAATAAGGGGGGGGGGAGATTTTCAGTGTACCAAATACACTCCTTATCCCAAAAAGACTCTCCCTTTGGGGTGCTGCAAGCTGTTTCATTGCAGCAGGGACCACATTGTGTAACAGTACAAGTCGTTTTGAGAAGTTGGATTCCTACAACAAGCGTTGATCAGGGCAAAGCACACTGAGAGACATTGTTTAGCCACGAAGACATTGCATGTTTTGCTTTTCACAGCATGTGTTGAGCAGGGTCAGGGCAATGGCAGGTGCATGCAGAAATGTAATATTGCTACAAGCGCTTTGCATCATGCCTATTGCAGCAGCCTGATGCGACCACACGTGATGCATTGCTTTGGATGTTGAAAAAAAAGCAATCTCTGCTTGCACAAGCCTGCCTGGCGAGGCAGGACTTGGGCCACACACACCTAGCACATGTGCTGGAATGTTCAACAATAACTATTGTTATAATCTTACATTATTATTATGATTACTATTGTGACTATTATACTCTGCTTGAGGCACCCTCTGCTCCGCATCAAGAGCTGAATGTTGCAAACACGTAGTGACAGGCCAATTACCAGTAGGCGCAATGCACTTGATTTGCAATGCAGCTGACGTAAGCTAAGTGCAAAGGCAAAAACGCTAGGAGCTGCTGTTACTGACGTCAAGATAATGTTGCTTGAGACGTCATTGATATGTGTCAGGTTGGTATGACACATGCATGACTGGGCTTGTGTATATAGCTTGAACGGCATATCCATGACTGACCATAGCCTTTATTAGCTTCTGTTACTGATGTCCAGATGGTGTTGCTTGAGATCATTGATATGTATCAGGTTGGTAAGACACATGCATGACTGGGCTTGTGGATACAGTTTGAATGGCATATACATGACTGATCATAGCTTTGATGGCAGGTGCATGGCTGACTGATGTGCAGCAGACCCACCACATTGCAAGACGATGGCCCCAGGTTGATATACATCCATCACCTTTTGCATGACAGGCTGAAACACACTCCAGAACTGCGTGTCAGTGAGGCCGCTGTCAAAGGGGATGTTCAAGGTGTGCCATTTGCCGTGACCAAAGCCAACTTCTTGCGCATCACCAGTGCCAGGAAAGAATGAATTGCCATACTTATGGAAGCTGACTGTCATGACCCTGCATTGCATGCACACACAAGTGTGTCACCAAGAATGCTTAGATGCTCAGGCTCCCTTGCCAGTGCATCAACAAAAGTTGTATATTCACAGGAATAGATATTGAACATGAAGCAGTCTGGCAGCAGTTGTGAACAGACAGCTTTCAATAGCGTGTTGCCAAACAGCAAGGATGCCAAATGCTGAATGCTAGACAGCAATGCTGCAGCAGGTTGCTTCTGTGTGTAGGCACAGCGACATGTCATGGACACTGACCTGTCAGATGTGATGAACGCTTCTTCGACGCCGTCACCATGATGCACATCCAGATCAAGGTACAGCACCCGAGCGTATTGCTTGAGCAGCTCTAGAATAGCCAATACTAGATCATTCACATAGCAAAAGCCTGCACAGCGGAGCCAACTATTCAAGGCCAGAGTCGCAGCGCACTTATTGTTCCTTTGAGTGAGTTGTGCATCACCACTTGCAGCTGACTGTGTCTGCCTTTCAGGGTTGTAAACTGACAGGCTTTGCAGGGAATGGCATCAGACGTCGCAGCGAAGCAATGAAGTACCATACTGTTATGATGATTCATGGCCACACAAAGACATTGCGTAATGCGTATCATGTTATCCCCAACATGTTGCGGGTTTTCCCAATCTGCGCTGCATCTCTGAATTACAATTTTAAATGCCACAAGTTGCGCATTACATGTTGTGAATTGAGTATGATGTACAGTGATCCACTGCAGTCAAAAGGACTTGCCTGATGCTTCACCCTTTTTGGCATGATGCAAGCCGCCTGCCCAGTTGATAGCGATATCATAATCATCTTGAATCAGCTTCTGAGCACCGTGAATGGAAGCGCCAGCATAGATCTGGCAGAAGGTAAAAACTCCTTCAAAAATTGGCGAGTCATCAATCACGTTGAAATGCGCAACTTGGCCTTCTGAGACTTGATCAGCTTTTGCAGTTTGCAAAAAGTTGATATAGTCTGCTGTGTGGAATTGCTGCATGGCAGCAGCTGTTGCACGATTTGGCCTCTGCATGAGCAGCAAGCTTTTTGACAGCAGATATTTTGCAAGCAGTGGCAATGCTGTATGGTGCCAGACGCTGTTCTAAGCATGGAAAGCACAGTGTGCTCCATCAGAATTCACTGTGACTTACAAAGACATCGAGATGCTCATCAAGACCATACTCAATGATCATTTCATTAGTCATGCGCATGCGGTGGGGTTTCATAGGATGTTTGAGCCCGTAGTAAGCACCACCGACCTCCCCTGAAGCAAGTCGACGGTTGTGTTGTGTTCTTGTAGAACAGTGCAGGTCAGATGTGACGATGAAACGCTTAGCCAATGTCCTGGCGCATACGTCAACAACTGCTCTTACCATCGTACAGATAGGCAACTTTGTCTTTTCGGCCCATAGTCAATCGATCTGATATGCGGGATGAACTGAAGGGGCATCGCAAAAGCTACAAAGCAGCTTCAGCCCCGATGCCCAGGCATTCGAGAACTCAGCTTTCAGAAAATAGTATGTTTGTTTGTCGTGTGATCTTGCGAAAGACTGTCAAAGGCATGTAAAGATAGCTTTCTGGCACAAAGTTAGAAGTTCGTGTGCTCGCCAGCGGAAGTGGCAGTCGGTCCTGAGCAAGGACTATGCACAGCAAAGAGCATAGTGTCAGTGCGTTGACCAGGTGCCTTTGCAAAGCAAATCGTTTCATCTCCTGTCGACGCTGAAAAAGTGATGCATGCTTATCTTTAGTCACGTTAAATGCCCAGCGGCATCTGCTTGCACATCATGACTGCAATTAGCAAAGCTCCATTGCAAGCCTGTGATATTCTGATCATATCATCAAACTTTCTCCTCTCATGTACAGTAATTGTTTTAATGCTATGCCAATCTTCCTGACGCATCAAGACCGGCATTGCACATCGAATGAAAATGCATTTAAACAGACTCTTGCTTGGATTGTGAAGTACTGTTCAGGCTTAGACACACTAAGTCATGTCCACAATTAAGCCGTGTGCTCAGTACTCATTTTGATACAGAAGACGTATGACATCCCCCTCTAGTAGGTCAATCCTATCTCAGATATGCAATCTGTTTACAAATCAAAATGCCTGCTAAATCCAGGGCTATTATTGGCTAGAGGTGTGGGTGCTTTGACTTGCCAGGTGTCACTTTCGGAATTGTGACAGTTGCTGCATATAACAATGGTCAATCTCAAAGTGGCATCAAATGTATACAGTAAGAACATTGCCATGCTGACCTGACTGTTGCAATGGCGAAAACAAAATCTGCCATCTGCCATTGCAACAGCTTGTCAAAACTCCTGTTGCTGCCAAAAGACGTTGCGCAAACCATCAGGCTCTTCTCACACACAATGATCTCAGACTGATACTATAATGCACCAGTTGATACAAAACCCAAATTTGTACATCAACTGCTGGAAATGAGAGCTGCCGCACAGCTCGTAGCAGGATTGCAGAAGCTCTTTTGTATGTGCACACGCTGTCAGGACTCAGGACTCAAGGCTCAAGACTCAGTGGCGAACTTCCTTGACTCAATGTGAGCTAGCAGACCCTCACAAGCTTCTTCCAACAGGTCCAGTACCTGCAAGGCAAACGAAACTCACTAATACTATCAAAAAACAGTTTTGGATACAGAACATGGGGCGAGTCATATGGGCTTGTGGTGATGTGCAGCTGTTTGCACATGCACTGATCTTCTGCACTGTCAACGAGTTGCTCATGCGTGTGACGCTGACCCACAATGCTGTTGATGTAGCCATGGCTTGCACTGCAATCAGCAATCAATGCAAGATGCTGTTGATGCAGCCATTGCTTGCGTTGCAAACAGCAGTGAGAATCAGGCAGCTGTCTTTGATGTACAATGTGTGCAAGTCAAACGGGTTTGCGGTGCCATGCAGACTTTTGCAGCATCCTCAGACGAGGCCCTCTCCTGTGCCAACAGCTTTTACTCATGCATGCAGCTGATGCAAGATGGTGCTGATGCAGCCGTGACTTGCATTGCAAGCAGCGCTGTGTATCAAACATCTGTGTTTGATCTACAACGGTTTTGAAGTCAAGTTGGCTCACAGTCCCATGAAGCCTTTGCAGCATCCTGAGATGAGACTATCTACTGAGCTGACAATGCCTTGCTTGCACATGAAGCTGATCCAAAATGCTGTTGATGCAGAAGTGGCTTGCACTGCAATCAGCACTCTGAAGCAGGCAGCTGTGCAGGAAATGAAATCAAGATAACCTGAGCGTGACGAATGGTTAGCTGACATGTCAAAAATTGCAAGTCAGTCTAGGTCTGTTGCAGACTAGTGCCTACACTAACAAGATTCTGCATTGCATGCAGATTTGTAAAACTGCATAGAGAAGATGCTGACAATTTCTGCTTATGCATGAAGCTGATCCAAAATGCTTCTGCTGCAGCCTTGGCAAACAACACTGTGCACCAGGCAGCTGTGCAGAAAGCAGCGCAAGGAGGGCTTGAACTTGGCAATAAACTAGTTGACTTCTCTAAAGACGCAAACCAGCCCAAGACTGATGCAGACTAGTGCCCACACTAGCAAGATGTTACACTGCTTGCGGACTGAGAGTTTCAGACATGAAGGAAGGCACCTTCTCAAAATGCTCTGGACCGCCATGGAATGGGTCAGGCACCTCAGTCTCCCCCTGGAATTTCCCACTTGTCAGGTACGTTGTCATCAGTTGAACCTGCATACAATGCAGGGCCCGTTGACGCATTGGCGTTTGTAACCAGGCAAGATGTGGTCTGTACGTTGAGCTAGATGATCAGATCTTACAGCAAGCATGGTCATGCTTTGCAAGTCAGGTGCAACAGGATGAGCATGTCCACTACTCACACCTCCTGCAGTTGAAGCGCCATCGATCAACTCTGTTATGTGCTCGTGGAGACACAGATCAAGTGGCAGGTGCGTCCTGCCATCAATTTGCGATTATACAGCAGGCTTTTCAAGCAAGCAGCGTGTACAGCAAGCTACTTTTCTGCTCATTACAGCAGACTCAGTTTTCAGCTCCTTGCTGTGTGCAAGCCATGACAAGCAATGCGTGTGATACAATGCAGCATGTTTCAAAACATCTCGCTTGACAGGGCCACAGTGATTCTACTGCCCGCTGCATGCTATGTTCAGATGGCTTCACATCAAGATCCAAACATCATGGCAGAAATGCAAACAATGGAAAAGCAGTGACTGAGAGTACTCAGACAGAAACAGACAGCTGCTGGTGAGCAAGCACGCCAGCTGGCCGTGAACAAAAACACCTGACCTAAAACGCAACCCAACAGCTTGTTATAACAGCACTGTGAAGTAAAAGCAGCACAGCAATGACGTGACAGTATACAGCCTGCTTTGCAAAGCCCTTGCACAAATGGGGTGCTGTGCATTGCTGAAACCAGTTCTGCACACTGCTTTCAAGGTGCAATCTCAACCACATACACACACTCAGCAGAACTGGCAAAGCCTACCTTGTCTTCCAGTCATCAGTGATCTCTATAATATTGAGCTGTCTGCTGCATTGCTTTCAAAATCTGCACCCTGACTAATCAGACGCACTGAGCAAAATTCAAGAAGCCTACCTTTTGCTTCCAGTCATCAGGAATGGGCTTTTGCAAGTCTTCTTTCCAGTAGCGAACTGCTCTTTCGACCTCTTGGTTGTTTTCCTCATTCATTCCGATGATCATATCAAATTTTTGAAAGTCCTCAGGCTCCAGCGGTCTGGAGTCATTCACGTGCTTGATGTTCCTCTTCTTCAGAGCTTCAGCCATGCGGTCATCAACTGTTTTGCCCTCGTGCTCTTCCCAACGATCCTTGCTATCCAGCTTGATCCTGCCATAAAATGGCTGAATATCAAAACATACAAAACAACCTCGACACATGTGGCATGACTCTCCAGCGCATTCAGCTGCATCATGAGACCCACATTTCATTTGGGGCACAATGGTGCTTCAACATGTGATCTTCGCAATTTCAAAAGCTTGCTCGTGCAGTCTTGGGAATCTGCTTTCAGTTTACCATTCAAGTGGACCAAGGCCCAGCATGTATGTGCCAAAGCGTCAGCTACAGTATGAGTGATGCACGGGCTCTGTTTGCTGAGGGTTCTAATGCAGCTTTGTATGCGACACAGACCATTCTGACGATGTGACATATAGTGTGCATGCATGGGAGTTCCATTTACCAGTCTTCATGACCTGAGCCTCCTGTGCCGCATGAATCAGCGTACACATGATCAGCAGCCCCTGACCGCTTCAGAACCTCATTGAAAACTGCTTCAGCTGCTGGACTGCGGCAGATATTGCCTGCAGAAGATGTATTGATCAGAGCTGCCCTTCGCATGTTTAGTGTGGTGGATATTTAGCACTGATGCGTGAGTGAGGTGCTTGCCTTTGCAGACAAATAGGACGTTTGTCTTCGTCATATCTGGCGCCAGCGCAGTGGAGGACTATACACAGCAAACGATTTTGTGGTGGTGAACGCAGCGTCGACGGTGCAAAGATGCTGCTATATCTCCTGGCATGTGAGGATCACCTCGCCCGTGGACTGAGCTGCACGAGTTTCGACACTCTTGTTTCTGCACCTGCGAGAAAGGCTTGGAACACTTCTTTTGCGGGACAGACATGCATTGTGTACACTCTCGAGCCTCCGCGAACAGGAGCGGTTTCGCGCTTGCAGATCACGGACCACACGGCAAGACCTGGCGCTAGTGACCTTCTGAACGTCACAGCTCACGAAGGAGCATATACAAGACATTGCTGCGCTGTCCACTGGTGCGACTGCCGCGGTGCTAGGTGCGGGTATGATGCTCGGAGCTCAGCGCGATAAGAGCAGCAGGCGTTTCGTGAAGGCGTTAGCGAAACGCCTGGAGTTTTAGTAATGCAGGCGGCAGTGGAGTGAAAGGCTACTGTAGGATCAAGCCTGTCAGCGCAAGAAACATATGCATGCCTGCAGAAACAGATAATGCCCGTACGTGCTAGCCACTGCATGCCTCCAAGTAAACCCTGAAAGGTAGCATTTTGTGTGTGCACTCCGACTTTTGACATCAGACCAAAATAGTCGCTGCTAGCCAGGAAGCTTGTTGGTCTGTATGCGACTCGAAGGTCACTTGGGCAACATGATACCTGTAACACAAGTGTGTTTGTGCCTGCGCAAGCCTTAATGCAAGCTGAAGCAAGCAGCAGGGTTCAAGGCCATCAACGAACTTGTTCACGTGAAAGTGCGAGAGGCCGAAGATTTCTGCTTAGGCCTCGTGGCCCTCTGACATGTCGTCTAAGCGGGTAAGGTTGTCGGAGGATCGTGCTAGCGCGCTGCGGGCTGCTGCAGCTGCTTAGCGCCGCTGACAGGTCGGCGCACAGTTGTTCCTTGGAAATGGGGCATAGTCAGGACAGCGCTTTTCGGGTACCAGAGTACACACCTGAAAGTCCTGGTCAGACAAGCGACGCAACTGACCCTTTTGACTGCACATACGAAGACTTAGGATTGAAGCGTTCTTCTGCGGCAGGCACATCTGTCCAAAGCTCAGCGTTGGTTGAAACGGAGCATCGAAAGCGGTCTTCAGCTGATCTTGTCGGTCATGGCTCTATAGCCAGCAGCAACACGGTCGCTGTTCAGAGCGGTGCAGAGCGAGCTGCCAATGATGCGCGGCCTTCTGATGTACGTCAAGATTCTGTTGGCTCGCTAACTGCTATGGCTCTAACAGTTGTACTGGCCATACTATTGATCATCGCTGCCGTACCTGAAGCTGCTTGCACGACTCAAGCTTTTCGTCTGTGCCATGCAGGACCGTCAAGCTGAAGGCAGCCTGTTGAAGCTGAACACACAAACAATAAAAGACTCGGAGGTACAGTTCGTTCCACCGCAGCAGTCAGCACAGCCCGCTGCCTTCGCTCAGTAAAGACCCCTGAGTGACGGTTGCTGCAGGAGTTTCGGGCTTTTAGTGACGAGCTTCCTGATTTTGCTGCGGCTCGCATGAACAGCGCGTTTTTAAATTCGCCGTCAGATGGTAAGAAACGCTACAATATGCTGCCAGCCTGGCTTGCCAAGTCACAGGGACCAACCTGTTTCTGCGCAAGTGCTGAGTCAACTGCTGTGACTTGCAGGCGTTGTGCCTGATCTGTCTCCCACAGACAACAGCAGCAGCAATGGGCACATGTATTCACCAACAAACAATATGTACCATAACATGTTCAATCTATATGACACGACATATCCTTCGGGATACCCCAGCATGTCAACTATTCCAGCCTGCATCAACCCCTACTTTGCCAGCTATGATCAAGACCTACTGTCACCAGCGTTCAGCAAACGCGGTTTAAGCAGCCAGGACCACAGGGCACCTAGTCAGTTTGTACCCACATCATCACATGCTGATGCAATGCCAATGTCCATTGCGCCTACAAACCAGACACCTCAGATGTCCCCACAGCAGCTAGTGGCAGCTACATACACTCCCCCAAAGCACGTTCTGCATGTGGGGGATGACAAGCCAATGGCGAGAGAGGACAGAGTTGCAAGGTGCTTCATTCAATCACATGATATCATGCAATTCTGCAACTTTGCAGAATTCTGCATGCAATCAGCTGTCAATTATTGTTCTCAAAAGCAAATCAACTACCATGCATGGCAATTGGTGTGTCGTATGTTCAGATGGCATGCATCTGTTTGTTGATCCCTTTTGCCTGCATCCCAACATGCTGAGTGTCATACTCAGTGTCATACTTACATGACCATACTCAAATGACCAAGATGGGCTTCTCTGATCTGTCTGGCACCTTTACTTTGCTGATTGCCTGATGTTCGCTTGTGACACCACTTTCCTAATTCATTTTCGTGTATACGCCTTCATGCTACGAGCCTGGCGACAGCAGTTCAAGGTGTCAAACATTTTCCTTTAAGAAGGGGTGTTGCTCAATCATTCGTGAATGCCTTTGCAGGTACCGTGAGAAGCGTAAGCGCCGCACTTTTGAGAAGACCATCAGGTACGAGAGCCGCAAGGCATACGCTGAAGTCAGGCCGCGCATCAAGGGTCGCTTTGCAACAAAGGAAGAAGTGGCGGCAATGAAAGCAGAAGCTGCAGCTGCTAGCAAAGCGCAGGCTGCGAGTAAGTCAGGTCAACAGCTGAATGCTGGGAAAGCCGCACTGGCGAACAAACGCAACCGCAGGAGCAAAAGATCAAATGCTGGCAGCAAGCCGTTGTCAGAGGACTTTGTTGTGCCTGTCTATCACAACTGAGGGGGCAAAAGATCAAGTGCTGGCAGCAAAACATCGTCAGAAGACTTTGTGGGTCTTGCCAGTTGCAACTGAGGGGATAGCACTCCCCGAACTGCTCAGAGTTCTCAGATCTACTTGGGAGGGATTGTCTTGTGATTCTTGTATCACATCTACATCAAGAAGAAGAAGACCTGCTGCTGGCCCATTTTATTATTGTGTGCTGCTTTTGCTCTGCGGACACTTGTCTGGCTGCCCCTTTGCACGGCTGTTGTTGCATGCTGTTTCAATGCAAGTAACACTGACTGATACAGCACAGTCTTGTTAATGCTGCTAGGTGTGTACACTAGAATGGGCTGCCATTTTGTGTATAGATTTTGCCAGAACTGGGTCGATTGGTAGTGTTTGGCGTCCTGGTCGTGTTGTGCCATTGCACACACTATTCTTTATTTGGATTCAATTTTCCAATTGCTGCTGTCAAGCACGGATCATTTGGTCATGGTCAGCTGTTGAGCCACTTTGAGTCAGGTTTTTAACAAGCCTGTACAGAATTGGCATGAGAAGATCTTTCACTGAAGCTTGTATTCCTTTGGATGATGGTGCGTTTCTGCTGACATTGAATAATTATAAGCTGTGCAGCCCAATGCCCTTCATGAACACAACTGTAAACAGCAATTCTTTCTATTTCCTTCCAAAGCAGTTGTAAGTGAGAGTATTTCAAAAGCTGCTGTGGCCAGTCAAACCAGCCTGCTCATTCTGGCTATATGCATTTAAACACTGCATTCTTTCTTGTTGTGAGTGCAGTGTGCACGCTAAAGCAGACACAAGGTTTTCTGTTGTTCAGGTATACATTCTGACGATCTGCTGTGGACGTGGCTTCCTGCCTGGTGCTTGATCTCGCGGCCGGCACCAATTTGCAGGAAGACAAGTATGATAGACTCAGCTCAGCAGCATTAGCCGGTTGTAATATGATTCTCCGAAGTGCATTCAGCTGCATCATGAGACCAACAGGTTTTTCGCGGCACAACTGCTTGACTGTTGCTACGACATGTGATCTTGGCGATTTCCCAAAGCTTGCTCGTCAGTGCAGTCCTGGGGATCTGCTTTCAGATCACCAAGTAAAGCAGACACAAGCTGCAAGCGGAGATGAAACGGCGCAGAACAGCACCACGTTGCTGCTATTGCTGGCTGCATGAGATTGCCGCATAGTGCAGTTCAATCGCATTGCTACAGCGAGCTTGTGTCAAACGAATTATGCCGCGAATCAGGAACGAGAGACGAGACAGTGCTAATCCTGTTGTATTCTTCGATGTGGCTGTCAAGGGAGGGCCATCAAAGACAACTGATCTAGGCAGAGTGGTCTTCGAGTTGTATAACGATATTGCACCTAAGGTATTGCTTTACAGCTCATCAGCAATTTCAGTCGTTTGACAAGCCCTGCGGGCCACAGCTCGACTAAGAAAGGCGATCGTAATCCTTGCCAGACTGCAGAGAATTTTCGACAACTATGCACTGGGGAGGGAGGCACCGGCAAGAGCACAGAACTTCCCTTGCATTTCAAGGGGTCGCCTTTTCACAGAATTATCAAAGGTTTCATGATCCAGGGAGGCGATTTTTCAAACAAGAATGGCACGTGAGTCAAAGTGGCTGCTTCAAGAACGCAGTATATTGCACAGGCTGCCGCTCGTCCTGCTTTTCAATGCAATGTCTCTTCCCCAGCAAAGACACAGTGCTGCTCTTGTCTCTTGGCGCACTTTTCTCTGAGGCATGTCTACCAGCATGTGTCTGTTAGATGTTTGTGAGATGTTTGTGACACTGCAGAGGAGGAGAGTCCATATATGGTACCAAGTTTGAGGATGAGACTTTTGAGCTGACGCATGACAAGCCTGGACTGCTGTCAATGGCAAATTCCGGCCCTAACACCAATGGAAGCCAATTCTTCATCACCACAGTGCCCACGCCACATTTAGATGGCAAGCATGTTGTCTTTGGACAAGTTCTGCAGGTGGTCAGTCTTGCTGATGCTGTTGTCACTATTGTGAAGACTGCGGCAAGTGCACACTAGCTTGTGCATCAGGCCAAGTTGTCATTTCTCATCTTGGCTGTGTTGGTTGCGGATGAATTAAACACACCCCTGCAATTCTCGAGTGCCTGTGCTGCAATCCTGCTCTGCCGTCTGGAGTCCGCCATTGCAGTTCTACGACTGTCTTTTGCTCTCGTCAGAAAGTATTGTGTTTTGCACGCTGGCTCACTTCAAGCATCGATTTCAAAGCTTGATCCCCAAATGTTGTTAACTGCAGCCTGAATCATGTCTGGGCAGGGTGCCAAAACACCAAAGCCATCAAGAGATCACTTGCATGCAGTACTGCAGAACACGACTTCAGGGTTGCCTCATGTTAATTATGCAGTCTATCCTCCCACCTCATTTCTGTCCAAACCCGATTGTCCAAATCCAATTGAACAACCAACGCAATCAAGATCCTCATCCCTCGACATCTGACCCCCTCTCGACCCCATCTGTTGCCAACTCCTGTCCCTGCTCCTGTTCCCTACCCCTCCCCCTACCCCTTTGCCCCTACCTCTTCCTTCTGCTGCTTTTGCCCCTACCTCTTGACACCTGACCACTCTCCTGTTCAACCGCTGAGCATGAGCCTGTCGGACCCCTTCATCTTACTGACTTGTTTGTGGCAACTATGGCAGGGGTATGGCGCAGTGCGTGAGCTGGAGAATGTTGCTACAGACTCAGGTGACAAGCCCACACATGAGTGCTTCATCAAGGACTGTGGACAGCTGGCACCTGGCGCATCCACTGCCCCGCCTCTGCAGGTTAGTCATGTTGCAGTACAGTGAGTTCTCTTTATAACGGCTGCTTTGGCCACCATGAAAATTGTCCTTGCATCACATTGCCCTTACTCAAAGGTACCACTGCAGACAGAATGCAAAGACTGGTTCCCAGTTGCATTGTCCTTACATCAAGAATGTCCTGATATCAAGTGTCTTTACAGCGCGAAGTGAATGTGTTGATGGGAATGTTCAACATGTCACCTACAAGTCAGCAACAACAGACTTGAGCTTGCAGAAGCACCGTGTGCACACTTATGTGAATTAGTCATGCCCATGACCACACTTGTGTTTCGTCAAGAACTGTGAGCAGCTGGCACCTCCACTGGTCCCCCACTGCAGGTTAGTCATGCCAACGCATGATATCATACAATGCCAAGTAGCCCGTAAGTCCAAGCACCATGGACTCAAAGGCTGTGCAGGCAGCAGTCATGATCAGGCACCAACAGAACACGCCCTGCATGGCCATGTGGCACCTATCATCATGAGAGGTCCATGCCCCGCCAATGGAATTGTGCAAAAGAGAAAAGATGGGCATGTTGCTCTTTGTGAGCTTGAGCAGGCTGACACCGTTGTGGTAAGATGAGTGATACAAGGCAGAAGCCTGCTTTGCCCATAAAAGTGTTCCATATCTGCAATAATATGGGTGCATACAAAAGCAATGAGCAGATGCTTTGAGAAGCTGAAGCTTTGTTTCTTCTGAACCTGCTAGGAGGGCGACCCATACCCGCAGTACGCAGATGATGCAGACGTGCCAGAAGGGCAAAGCGAGGTCACCCTCCGCATCAAAGCAGCTACTGACATCAAAGCTTTGGGCAATGAATTCTACAAGAAGGTGCGCTGCAATGAGATGGGTTCCTGGCTTGGCTGACCCTCTGCAGCATGCAATAAGCACAAAGCAAGAATTGCCGCCACAATGTTTAACGCAATGCTGTGAAGATAAGTTCTGGCATGTATGCGCTGTAATCAGGTATATGTATAGCATCAGCATCTGTGGTGCCGTGGCGCTCCCATTCTGGTCTTGTCTAGCATCGAAAACGCGACGTGATAAAAACAGTCTGCTGTACGGCCTACAAGAACAGGGTGAGGCATACCTGTTACCTACCTCACGTTTGCATGTGCACAGGTGTCAAATCAATCAATTAAACACACTCAGCACAGAAGAATGCATCTGCCTTGCACAGAACATTCCCTGCCAGATTTGCCAGCAGCAGGATGCCATCAAACAGCACATTGTTAATCATCATCATCAGAGTAAGCACAATTTCCAGTTTGATAGCTGGGTGCGTGTAGCACAGACTGCCAACTCACGGGCTGGCTTGTTCCGGCACAGTGTATAGTCTGACAACTGAGTGTGTGTAGCGTGTGTTTTCAGCTCACGGGCTGACTTGTTCTGGCACACAATTTAGCAGAATTATACGTGCAGGGTGATCATGCAGCTGCCATCCAAAAGTACACAAAAGCCCTGTCCTACTTGGCAGACCTCACTTCACCAGACGCCAGCACAGCACAGGAGCTGTCAGGTAGCAGCCAAGAAGTTGCCCAGCAGCTGAAGGCAGTAGCAGTACCATGTCTGCTTAACAGAGCGGCCTGTAGCCTGAAGCTGCAGCAGCCAAGAGAAGCTATCATGGATTGCCACAATGTGTTGCAGACAGACAGCAGTAACACCAAGGCCCTGTTCAGGAAGGGACAGGCACATGTGGCGGTCAGGGTGAGTCTCTGCTGCGCGCCATGCTTCTCTCGTGATGTGTGTTTCACCATCAATCAGCTGCGGCAGCCCAGAGAAGCAATAATGGACTGCCACAATATGTTTCTGACAGACAGCTTTAACACCAAGGCTTTTTCAAAAAAGGGACAGGTACGTCACACCTGAAGGCAGCAGATGCCTCAATGGCCTGCAAGCCCTTGCAATGTCTGGCATCTGGTGTGCAGTGCATGGCTTGGTTTGTTCCTATGCTTGCTGATGTCAGCCTGACAGCTTGCACATTGTAGTCAGCCTTTACATCCAACTTGGACCAAGACAAGAAAGGAAGCAAACTTAAAATCAAGAGTAGGGATTTTATTGCTAAAAATGAGGTCACGCACATGCAGGAGCTTGATGATGCAATTGAGTGCTTCATGAAAGCACAAGATCTTGACAGCAGCGATCCTGCCATCCCCAAAGAGCTTGCTAAAGCCAGACAGAGTCGGCAGGCAGCAGAGAAGAAGCAGCGAGCTACTTACGCCAAGATGTTTGGCTAGTCAGACCCTGCAGTTACTACAACACAGCATCATGGCATGCTGCTGCGCACTGGGCAACCTAAAGTGTGCATTTTACTGCTTTGCTTTGTTCAAATCATCTCGTGTTCTCCCCTAATGGAGAGAGGCGTTCAAATTTTTACAACAAGACAACTGGGTGC
>BDIU01000396.1:0-43487 GCA_002118135.1 Trebouxia sp. TZW2008
TCCCATGTTGGCAGTGATCCACTTCCAAAGTGCACAGTACAAGAGTCTGCTTTTGTGTCTGTCCCACCTGTGAGAAAAGATGGCCAGTTGCATCGGGTCACACTCTGTCAGCAATGCCTCTTTCTTGGATTCTGGCCGCTGGACGTCCACTGTGAATTCCATGTTGGCAGTGATCCACTGCCAAAGTGCACAGTACAACTGTCTGCTTTTGTGTATGTCTCACCTGTGAGAAAAGATGGCCAGTTGCACTGGGTCACAGTCTGTCAGCAAATCCTCTTTCTTGATCTCTGGCCGCTGCACGTCCACTTTGATATCCATGTTTGCGGTGATCCATGCTGTGCATTTGGGCTCAACCACAATTGTGCTGATGTCATCTATCAGAATTGCAGGCCCAGGAATTTTGTGGCCTGGCTTGAAATGTTTCAGAAGATAGGCAGGAGTGTCTTGCAGCTCTCCAATCTGCAGGAATGAAGACCACAATGAATTACTCACAACATGACTCAAGAGTATTTGATACTATACAAAATGGTGTAAGTACTGCATGCCAGATCATGCTGTCAATGACATTCTGTTACATCGGCATTTATCATTGCAAGATTTTAAAGTGCATCTACATCAAAAGTGCAGAAAGCTATGACAGGAAAGATCTTCAAACTGTACCACGCTGCTGTTGTAGATGCAAAATCATCAGGCTGTAGCCATGCCATCTGCTTTGCAACTTGTTTTGCAAAACATTGAAATATCTCACCTCAAAGTATGCTTTGGTTATCTTGTCTGGTTTTGGGAGCTGACCAGGGTCTTCAGTCACCTCCCCTGCCTCAGGCAAAGGCACCGCCTGCATACACACATACACACATGACTTTCAATCAAAACTGTTGCTGCTTTTGCGAGTTTGTACTTTGTTACTTGTTATGTCTGTTCTGATTTGCCTGTTTTGTTTCTTCTGGTATCAAGAGCAGGCCTCAGCCATCTAGTCTGGCTGTAGCAGGGGGTCAGGGTCTTCAGTCACCTCTCCTGCCCCAGGCAATGGCATTGCCTGCATGCGCATACAATAGTGCAAATCATATTCTCATCTTGCCTTTCACAAGTATGCACAAAGAAATACAAGCACTGCAGATTATCAAAGGAAAGACAGCCTCTGTCTGGGGTCTGCTTCTGCCCTGAAATGCACCAGAATTCAAGCAGAGAAGCTGAAAGCGATTAAATGCCAAAAGCTTTGCCTGTTGTATGTTGTATGTAATCCATGGTACAAACCATACACTAGGCTACAGACACCTCGACGCAGCTAAACAGATGCACAGCAACAGTGCTTGATGTATGCGTACATATAGCATGACAATACCTTGTGCTCATATCACCCTTGATTTTATGGTGTCACAGCACTTGTGCTCTTCAACAAGCAGCGCCGCATCAGCGGACGCTCACGCGGCAAAGCATCACATAGCGCAGCAGGGAAACCCAGCGAATAATAAATTCATTGGAAGGGCCAATTGCATACCTTGCCTGTGGCTCTCACCCTGAGATCGTCCACAATGATGCTGCGCTTCTCCAGCACAAACCCAAACTCTCGCTTGTAGGTGTCCTCAAATGCCTGCACTCAACAGCATGCTCACAGACCTGGATCTAATCAGCACGATCAAGTATCAAGTCTGAACAGCATGAGCAAGTATCCAAGCCCAACAAGTTGTGAGCTCAATGCAGCAGAACAGCAGCTGCAGGGCAGGGCAGGATGCAGGGGCAGGGCAGGGCAGGGCCCAAAACGCCAAAGCACAGTCAACTTGGTCTCATGAGCGTGACATAGCATGTGATATAGAACCACTCACTCACCTGTGCATAGTCATCACCTTCAGCGCACTGCGTCATGACCGGGACATCAGTGCCATCATAGCGTAAGTTCAGATAACGCTCTGTGTTTAGCTCTTCACGCTTGAAGCCCTGCAGCATTGCTCATGTGGTTGGCTTTTTCAATGTGCAACCTTTGGCTACTGCATGCTGAGTGGCTGAATGACCAAGAAGTCTCATGTGTGCAACCCATGACATTGCACGACGGCATTGTTGGGAGCATGCAAAGGACGTGGCAGCGACAGGGTGCAAGACGCGTGACATAAATGGTGCTTGGCAACACCATCGAACAGTGAGTTTGGTGCAATCATGAGTTGCATCATAGACTGACCCATCGAGACCAAAACCAAAGCAAAGCATCTTGTCAAGGGTGTTATCACCTACACAGAAGCAGAGCCAGCATTGCATGCAAAGTTCATTGTCTTCAGCGCGTCAAAATTTGCTGAGCAAACAGATAAAACAAAATGAAGACAGTGTATAAAATTGACAAAAAGCATCAACAGACCTGCTCAACCAGCTTGTCCTTGGCAGCTTCCTCTAAAGAATCTAGGCGCTTGTTCAAGCCTTGCAGTGAGGTGTCATCCAGAGCCTCTGCTGCTGGTGCCTGCCACACAAAAGTAGAAAACATAAAGACCGTGGTCTGAAGAAGCAGCATGGTATCCTCTGCTATTTTGCTGTAGTCATGCTTTAACACAAGGTGTCATCCAGAGCCTCTGCTGCTGGCGCTTGCATTGAGAATCTCTTGCAGCTACAAAACCATGAACAAGACAAAGAAGCAGCATGTCATGCTTTGCAGCCATGCTGTGCAGCCATGCTTTGCAGTGAAACGTGATGCTTTGCAGTGAAACGTGATGCTGAGCCTCAACTGCTTGTGTCTGCCGTGAGCAATACCAAGCAGAACACATACAACATCAAATTAAAATCAAAAGCAACTTCATGAAGATGGACAGGGCCAAGAAGCAGCGTGTGATGCTTTGCAGAGAGAAGTCGTCCAGAGCCTCTGCTGCTGGTGCCTAGAACAACGCAGAAAGAACCAGATCTTGACTACAGCAAGATATAAAAGTGACATGTAACGCACTGCTTGTCTGCTGCCTACTGCTGCAGTAATAGTTATCATCAAGCTGAAGGACAGCTTGTCATGCTTTGCTGAGCCATGCAAAGATGCCTTGTGAAGAGCGTATGCTGCTGATGCTAAGGTGCCTTGTAAAATGCATATGCTGCTGATGCAAAGGTGTCGTGTGAAGAGCATATGCTGCTGCTGGCGCCTGCAACGATGAAGATGCACACAAAGGATAGAATGAACAAAAAGAAGCCGCTTGCTGTACTTCTGCATGCTCATTGCATCCTTCATGCTCATTTTCTTCCTTGCTGCACTTGCACAAGCAAAGATTTCTGATGACAGTCAGCAGCTTGCCATGCTTTGCTAAGTGCTGCAGAAATAGAACATGACCAGCATGTACCTGTTGCTGGTGCCTGCAGCAATGCAGATGCAGCTGGGAGGATGTATTGAATAGGAAGCAGCAGCTTGTCATACTTGTACATCTCCATAACATCCTTCAACTTCATTTTCTTCTTTGCTACATGTACCAGACGCAAGCAAAGATTCTTGAGGACAATCAGCAGCTTGTCATGCTTTGCTAAGTCCTGCAGGAATATATCATGCACAGCATCTAATGTCGCTGGTGCCTGCAGCAATCGAAATGAATTTGAAGGACGTATTGAACAGGAAGAAGCAGCTTATCATACAGCTTTATATTCATCACAACCTCCAACTTCATCCTCTTCTTTGCTAAATGTACCAGACGCAAGCAGAGGGCCTTCATGAAAATCGGCAGCTTGTCATGCTTTGCTCAATCCTGCAGGAGTCGAACATGAACGGCGAGTAGCTGTAGCTGGTGTCTGCAGCAATTTAGATGAATTTGGAGGACGTGGTGAACAGGAAGAAGCAATTTGCTTTCTTCTGCATGCTCCTCGCATCCTTCATGTTCGTGCTCCTCTTTGCTTCATGTACCAGAAGCCAGCAAAGGGTCTTGATGACAGTCAGCAGCTTATGGGACTTTGCTAAGTACAGATAATATATAGATCATCTATATTGATCATGAACAGAATCTAGCTGTTGCTGGTGCCTGCAGCAATCAAGATGAATTTGGAGGACGTATTGAACAGGAAGAAGCAATTTGCTTTCTTCTGCATGCTCCTGACGTCCTTCAGGTTCATTCTCTTCTTTGCTTCATGTACCAGAAGTCAGCAAAGGTTCTTGATGACAGTCAGCAGCTTGTCATGCTTTGCTAAGTACAGATAAACCTAAAGGTCATCTGTATAGATCATGAACAGCATGTAGCTGTCGCTGGTGCCTGCAGCAATCAAGATGAAATTGGAGGATGTCCTGAAGAGCAAAAAGCAGCTTGTTATACTTCTACATATCCATCACAGCCTTCAATTTGATCCTCTTCTTTGCTACATGTACCAGACGCAAGCACAGGCTCCTGCTGACAGTTGACAGCTTGTCATGCTTTGCTGAGCTTTGCAGGAGAATACGTTCCACAGCGTTGACTTGCTGCTGGCGCGTGACACAATGAGAGAAAAAGTGGAGGATGTCTTCCACATGAAGAAGCAGCTTGCTGAACTTCTGCATGCTCATGACGTCCTTCAACTTCTCTTTTGCCGCATGCGCCAGCATCAAGCACAAGCATTTCCTCACATTCACCAGCTTGAAATGCGTGCTGAGTCTCACAGATACAAAAGGTTGTTGGTGAACTTGAACAGTAGAGCATGGTAAAAAATCAAGCATTCATGGCATAATTGCAAGTCCATAGCCTGAAGAAGGAGACCAGGAGAGGCTTGCAGAGTCACACAGCCACATACGTTTGCAACAGTGCATCTGTGCCCTCTGCTGATTCATTCGCGCGCGAATGCCATTGTGTGAGCGCACACATACAAATGGAGAAAATCACCTGCTGTTCAGCAACAGCATCTGCTAGACCAATCTCCACAGCAGAAACAATCCCACAATGTTTCCGCTGTGGATGTGAATGGTGCGCACGCGTGCAGCTTTTGCGCCATTGCACAATTGAACACACGGCTCCCTGCTCTCTTTGCTAGGCTAATCACACAGAGCAGGTACTGCCCACAAGCACAGAACTAACAGACAGCAATAGCTCACCTGCTCTTCAGCAACAACATCAGCCAAGCCGATGCCCACAGCAGAAAGGATCCCAGAGTATCTGTGAATGAAGATGGTTTGCATGCCTAGGCTTCTTGCAATGGCACAGGCATGCTGTCCCCCTGCCCCGCCAAAACAGGCAAGGGCATGTGCTGCTGCATCGTAGCCCTTCATCTGCGTAAGTGCCCTGATCGGCCGGCACATTGTCTCATTTGCCACCTTGATGAATCCCATAGCCACCTGCAAAAGGTGTATGCTCTTGCAAAATCTTGTTGTGTGTCCTGCCAAAACAGGCAAGGGCACATGCTGCTGCATCGTAGCCCTTCATCTGTGTAAGTGCCCTGATAGGGCGGCACATGGTCTCATTTGCCACCTTGATGAAGCCCATAGCCACCTACAAGCAGAACAACAGATGCACTGAGGAACCTGTTGTGTGCGGTGCCCATCTGCCCTGCCAAAACAGGCATAGCATGTGCTGCTGCATCTTAACCCTTCATCTCTGCCAGTTTCCTCATAGGGCCGGCACATGGTGTCTTTTGCCACTTTGATGAATCCCATAGCCACCAGTAAGCAACATGATCCATGTTGCTCAAGGAGTTGTTGAGTGCAATGACATTTGCCTAGCCAAAATAGGAAAAGGGCATGTGCTGCTGCGTAGTAGCCCTTCATGTGTGTAAGTGCCCTGATGGGCCGACACATGGTGTCGTTTGCAACCTTGATAAGTCCCATAGCCACCTGCAAATGCAACAGTTTGTGCACTTATGACCCTGTTGTGAGCAGTGACCACCTGCCTAGCCAAGACAGGCTAGGGCATGTGCTGCTCATTGGGAGAGTGACTGTGCTCTTTTGTTCGCAGATTGAGAGATGGGGCTGCTGTCCCACAAAGATTGCCTGCACAAAGGCAACGTTAGGCAGGCAAACATAGCTGAACTCTTTTGCAGTCTCCTCAGGCGCCTGCGTTGTTCACTGAACTGCTCAGCAATCTTCTCAAGAGCCTGCTTTGCTCACTGAACTGCTCAGCAATCTTCTCAACAGCCTGCTCTGTACACCAAACTGCTTAGCAATTTTCTCAAGAGCCTGCTTTGCTCACTGAACTGCTCAGCAATCTTCTCAACAGCCTGCTCTGTACACCAAACTGCTCAGCAATCTTCTCAAGAGCCTGCGTTGTTTACTGAACTGCTCAGCAATCTTCTCAAGAGCCTGCTTTGTACACTGAAGCGCTCAGCAATCTTCTCAAGAGCCTGCTGTGAGGCTGGAGCATCCAAAAGCTGCTTTGGGTCGCCTATGTGGTGCTGGAGCAACCTACTCAAGGCCATGTTTCTGGTGTCTTTTTCAGGTAGACACTCATAACATCAACTGGATTACTCCCTGTGCATTATCGCTCGTGACCAACAGCGGCAGCGCAACAGACAGCACAGACAGCTTCACTACAATCTCAGCTGCAGACACCCTCAGATCCACTCAACTCAACTCACCAGCTGAGGCGTACATTAACTCGAGACTTGTGTCACAGGGCACACACGAGCATCCAAAAGCTGCTTCATTGTGACATCCTCATACACACTGCGCAGTGCATTTGTGGCAGTAGTATTTGGCCAACAGCACAGAGCCTTAGCAGCACACAGGCAGTAATGGCCTGGCGATCTCAGCGCACCTCTTCTACGCTTTTCTCAGGTTGGCCTGAGGATTTGGCTTGCTCATTGACCTGCTCAGCGATCTTCCTCAGAGCCTGCTTTGAGGCCTCGGCATCCAGTGGTTGCTTTTCATCCTCTCCAAAAATGGAAGGGAAAAATTCTGGCAGAATGCGGCCAAGCACCAGATTTGCGTCTGTAATTGCTGGGTAGCCATTTTTCCTGCAACAGAAAAGCTCAAGTTTCAGTATGATCTCATCACATCAGGACTCAAGTGCTATTCCCAGTGTCACATTAAACACACTTGCCAGAAGATGATGACTATGTAAATGCACTCCGCTTCTGGGCCTTTGACAGAACAGTATAAACTTTGGCAGAATGCGACCAAGCACTAAGTTGGCATCTATATTGGCTGTGTACCCACTCTTCCTGTCTGTTTAAGCAAGAAAGAAGTGAGATGTATAGTATGCATAAAGAAGACTACAAGTCAGGTGTCCAATGGCTGCTTCTCATCGTCTCCAAAGATGAAAAGGAAGAGCTCTGGCAGGATGCGGCCAAGCACTAGGTTGGTGGCTGTGATAGCTGGGTAGTCGTTCTTCCTGTTTGAGCAAGGAAGAAGAAGTCACATGGCTGGTAGGCATGCATACATCTTCATGTCAAATGCAGAAATTGGCGTTGATAATGGCTGGGAAACCATCCATCCTGCTTGTCAAAATTGTAATAATAAAAAGAGCTTCACACAAATGGTCCTTCCTATCAAGAAGGTATGCCTCTGAAAAAGGGCAGAAAGCTTTTCAAATGCTTGCTCTTCAACGTGAACATTACCTGTACCACTCTTTTTTCTTACATCAAAATAATCAAACTTCAGAATGGTTTGATGACGCTACACTTGAGGTGCTATGCTATGTGTCACGCAAATCAAGCTGCGACACAGCAAAAACAATTTCTAATAATGTGACACGTGGGTCAGTATGCTGCAAAGGACAGAATTGCTGATGCAAGCAAGGCAAGGAAGAGCAAGTCAGACCTGTAGCAGACGGCCCAAGGATGGGCTTCAGCTGACTCAGGGCCGACTTGAAAGATGCCTGCCCTGTAGAAGAAGTCAAGAGCAAGACAAAGAAGAAGAGCAGAAGGACAGATTGAGAGGAAGAAGATGAAGCACTCAAGAGGAAGACGTCATGCCTGTAGCAGACAGGCCCAGGGTGGGCTCCTGCTGACTCAGGGCCAACTTGAAAGATGCCTGCCCTGAAGAAGAGTCTGGATCCTCCCCCAGCTGCTACTGTGTTGATATCCAGCTGAGGCGCCTGGATTGTCACTCCTGCACATCACGCACAGCAGTTGTGTGTGTGTGTGTGTGTGTGGCTGTGACTAGGATCAGACTGATTGACTCAATGCCTGCAAAGACAAGGTCATGCGCATTGCATCAAAGAAAGCCAGTAGATGCTCCAGCTTGAACGCAGGTTGTGTGACATCATCAACAGAGTTGAAAGCTTGTGTGTGGCACAGCTTTTGGTACAAGCTCATACATCCCAGCAGGCTTGAGAATGCAACCCTCAGAACAGCAATCTTGCATCTGAGGTGTTGAGATACCAACTAAAGTGGCTTCAAAGACGTGCTATTACCACCCAGGAGATCCAGGTACAAAACCCAAGAGCATTGTTTGACAGGAAACACCCATGAGGATGCACATGCCTGCTAAAGTGGCTTCAAAGACATGCTCACAGGACCCAGCAAACCTGGACACGTCAGTTGAGGTGCCTCCCATGTCAATCCCAATCAGCTGCAGCTTGTCTTAATTGTAGCAATGCCATTGAATTGACAAGGCATACCCCACATAGCCCTCGACAAATCAGAAGACACAACTCACAAGACTTTTTTTTTGGGCAACCAGGGTGTCAAAATACCTGCTAAAGTGGCTTCAAAGACATGCTCATATGACCCAGCAAATCTGGACACATCAGTTGAGGTGCCCCCCATGTCAAACCCAATCAACTGCAGCTTGTCTGGATTGTAGCCATGCCATTTAGTAGTGAGGGCATAACCCACATAACCCCCAGCGGGGCCGCTCAGAACAGCCCTGTGCCCTGAGAATCTGTTAGTGGGTGCAAGGCCACCGTCTGACTGCATGAAGGACAGCTGGACGTCCTTGAGGTCTGCAAATCCGGACTCAAAGGTCTCAATGTACCTGCACATGTCAGGAACACAGTCAGCAGTGGTGTGCAAATGCTTGTAGCACATCAGATATCAGCAGCAATGGACATGCACATAGCGGTGCGAATGCTGATGATGGCAGTGCCAGGACTAGATGATGGCAACAGCGGTAGCAGCAGCAGCAGCAGCAGATGCCTTGACAGCAACACTGGCATGTACACTAGTCAGACTCACTTCATGATATGTGGTGTCAGATAGGCGCCAGCAGCAGCATAGAAGCCTCTAGGAGACCGTCTTGAAGGAGCAGCAGCAGCAGCAGCAGGGGCTTACTTCATGATATGTGGTGTGAGGTAGGCATCAGCAGCAGCAGTGTAGCCTCTAGGCACCATCTTCACCATTGGCATCACTTCGCTGGACAGGCTGACTTGCTGGAAGCCCATGTCTTTGGCCAGCTTGCCCACTTGGTGCTCATGCTCAGGGAACAGGAAGGAATGCTTGAGTACTACAGCCAAGCTGGTGATCCCACTGTCCAACACCTCCTACATCACAGTTGCATGATGCTCTTGCCATTCAAACCTTTTGACACAGGGTTTGATCATGACTTGCTGAAAGGTGATATCTTTTGCTAGCTTGTTCGCTTGATGCTCGTGCTCTGGAAACAGGAAGGAGTGCTTGAGCACAACGGCCAAGCTGGTGATTCCACTATCCAACACCTCCTCCAGCAAAGTTGCTCAATGCTCTTAGGTGTGGTCAGATGTGGTTGCTGCCTGCAGCTACCAGACTGGTGATGACAAGTATTGAAATGTCCAATCCCTGTGTTGCTTAGTGAGCTGGCCCACTTGGTGCTCATGCTCAGGGAACAGGAAGGAGTGCTTGAATACAATAGCTGAGCCGGTGATTCTACTGTCCAGCACCTCCTACAGCAAATTTGACCAATGCTGTTGCCTGCTCAGAGCTGATCAAAGACTATTGGACAGGGAACAGCGCAAGACAGGTGCTTACTCCTGTAGCTTCCGATCTGATCGCAAAGCTTTCATGCACAAGCAGACTAAAAGGCGCTTGATCAACAACAAAACCCGACCAACATTGTTTGTCAGCTTACGACAATGGTAATGAAGCCAGAAAGGGAGCTCACGCAACAAAACCCCAACATCCCTGCGTCGCCTAAACCAAGCACTTGCTACACCAAGCTTTCAAGCCGTTAGTGCTCTGAGCTGACCAAAGCAGCCAGTGTGTTCATCACCCTGCATCTCCTGCAGACTAGCTGGGGCTTGACAAGATCATCAAGCAATTTGCACATGAAGCGACACCTTGCAAGATCAATGACCATGCACAATAATGTGACAGAACACAGGGAGTGGGACTCAGCACACGATACCTTTGTCTGCATGGGTATATCAACAGTGCGACAAGACAGAGAGGTGTGACTCAGCACAGAGAAAGGGATGACTGTACGCACAAATGTGATAGCTGTGAAGTCGCTACAAATGATTGTGAAGTGAATCTTATTACCTGGAGAGCTTCTTTGAGGGCTTCCATGTCAGGGCTGCGTCGAACAATCCCAATTTCTCCAGTCTGGCTGGTGACCGTCTTGCCGTCAATGTGATAGACTTCAGAGTCCCGCTTTGGGTTCTTGCCAGCACGCTTATTTGGCTCGTCTCCCAGAGGCAAAACTATCTGCAACAAAAACAGCTTCTTGCATGAGCTTTTGTTTCTGCTAATGATTTTGTTCATGCCGATGCCCTTTATGCTTGGTTGGCTTATCTCTGAGTGGCAAATCAATCTGTGAAGCAAAATATTCTTGCCTTACCGTTTGGTCAAGCTGATATGGGGCAAAGCTGCTCGCAAAGCAGACATTTATGCTGGATTACGGTTGGAGTAAAGCTAGGGACATGCATGTGTTGGCTGCCAACAGCATTTGCAAAGGCAGTATCTGAGACTTGACCTGTTAAAAGGGAGATGCAGGGAGGACAGGCATACAATGTACAATGAGCAAGCAGGGCACACACATAAAACTGACCTGCTCATCCACTTCAACAACAGTTTCATACAGAACATCTTGAAGTTTGATCTCCAGGTCAAAGATGCGTGGCCGAGCTTGATTGCCGATGTACAACAGATCCTTGAAGCCTTTGGTGGTGACCAGGGCGCATCGCTCCCCTTTGCGTTCCAGCAATGCATTAGTTGCAACCTGCAACCGATATGCCACTGAACAGCCAAATGAAGTCACAGCACAACTGCGTGGAACACACAATGATGCCCTGTAATCACTCTTGCCATGCCTTGCCAGATGCACATTCGACGCAGCCTGCAATACTTGTGCCTATGAACAGCTGTACTAGTAGATGACACTCTATAGTCTATAGTCTAGTAGATGACAGTCCAACTCCTTTGGTCAGTATTTATCATGCCTTGCAGTGGTGCATTGATTGCAACACCTGTGATTATGAGCAGCTGCACGACATGCAGGTTACGGTCAACATCCTGTGACCAGTCTTTGCCACGCCTTGCCAGCAATGCATTAATTGCAACATGCAACACTTCCAGCTATGGCTAGCTGCATGCAGCTTAAAGCTGGCATCCTTTGCTTGGGTTTTGCCAAGCCTCGCTAGTGTTTTGTTTCGTGACAACTGCGCTACATGCAAGTCACAGGCACACATCTTGTTCCCTTCCGCTTCCTGATGAAAAGTTGCAAAACATGTGAGACTGCGATGCATGCAAATGATTTGATGACTGTATTCTGCCTTGACTTGTCTCATGATTCAATGATCTACAATGTATGCATGACAAGACTCGTTAAGCACTGCTGCAAAGTCCAGGTCATGCAGACATAAGTAGCCCAGTTGCATGGCCAGCCATGAAGATGTACATCGTGTGCATGACAATCTCAATAGTGATGCAAACTGCAGAACACGCAATCACAAGTAGCACGGCATGCATGGCAGCTCACAGTGGTTCCCATCCTGATGCTGGAAATGCGGCTGGTGTCCAGCTTCTCATTGCGGGGGTGCTTCTTGCCAGTCAGCTGTTCTAGAATGCGCCTGATACCCTCCCGAGGCGCATCAGGATAGTTCTGAGGGTCGACTGATAGCAGCTTCAAGGCACTGTCAAGGCATAGCATGCTGTCAGTGCAGGAGGTATCACATATGTGTTGCCTTAGCATAGTCACAATATGCCATGCTGTTGCAAAAGCACGTCCGAATGCACATGCAGCTTGACTCACGTCTGCTTGCTGCTGCCGTCTTCCTGTGGCGCCTGCAGTAATTTGTACCCGTTGAATGCAGTGCAGTTGTGAAGCGCTTAAGTCAACAAAGAGCAGGCGAGTCGTATGAATCCAGCCTGACAAGCACAAGTAGACGCCAGACCCGACTGCTAACCTCGACAAAAACATCGGTGAACGTGCCTCCTCTGTCGATCGAGAAGCGCAAGTCACGTCCGGGCATATTGAGCAAAGCAAGTCCGTCCGATCAGTCCTCACGTACAGCACGTGAAAGTTCACTGGAAGTGGACCCCGCTGGGTGAGCGAACAACGGTGAGGAATTTTACAATGACTACGACAAGAAACAAGCCTGGCTTACCGCTGCGCGTCGCGCGTGCAAGCTATATAGCTTTTGCATGCACATGCCGAAAGTCGCCCTTAGTCACCCTGCTCTCGTCATGTTTACTGCCAGATCAGAGCAAGAGACCCATTTTCACGTTGCAAAGTATACTTGCTGCTGGTCGTCGCAGTGGCATTGTTAGAGCCTGTAGGCTGTGCACACTGTGTGGTTCTGGGGCCTTAGGCGATGAAAGGCACTTAGTGTTTGAATGTGGAGCATTGGCTTGGGTGCGGGCCAAGTATCCTGGTTTGTTTGAGGGCTGCGGTCGCTTTTTCTGTGCAACATGATCATTTGGGGGTGTTTCACTATGTCATAGACTGCCTGTATTTCATGGACATATAGTTATTGCCACAGTGTGGCACATGTGATCAGCCTTGTTGGCTGGCTAAAGCATGTAAAATTACTCTCTCTCTCTCTCTGCAACTGTTGCCAGCACCTGCACACGCTCTCTGATACAGATCTTGCCAAGCATGTTCAGGTGCACGTTCACATGCAGATATGGCTCATGTTGCAGCATTCTGCGCTCATCCCATTGCAAGAGAACGAAACGCTTTTGGTTTAGCCACGCTTTTGGTTTAGCAATTGTAAGCAGCAAATCAATTGATCTGTCTAGGCATGATGATGATGTTGATGTAATTTGAGCTGCATTCAAGCTGACTTGACCAACACACTCAGTAATATTACTGAGTCACTCAGCTGGCCAGCAAAGTCCAGAACGGTGCTTACCAGACTTGGGATTTAGCTAATATGCCTATAGGGCAAAGCAAGTGCTGTGCATTGGCAATTGCCTCAGGGGAGCTGTGTGTCAATGTGTGTATGCCAGTGAGCTTCACGTTTGGTGAACAGGTCATATGGCCAGCAGGTAGCTTGTTACATTTGAAGCTGCACAGTTCAAATTGTCAACACCAACTGCAATCAGCTGGAGCAATCATTGAAGCAAGTGTGACTGCGTTCAGCCTGAGTCAACTCATCTCTGCTATAGCTAGGCATGATCTGCTAAAGCTACTTGTCTAATGGCGACACTGCTACCAAGTGAGTTCCTGTGCAAGAAGGAATAATTCCTAGGGCCAAGAATGACACAGCTGAGAAGTTGCAAGCTTGAAACGCTCACGTGCACAGCAACAAAAGTCAATAGCAAAGGAGAGCCATGATTGGCTGGGGACTTGACTCCTGTAGTTCCTTCTTAGCAATCTGTTTGCATCATCAAGGGCTGCAGAAGTCTTCATTTTGGTTCAATGGCTCTTTTCAAAATTGTACTTCTGGCACCAGAAGTTGATGATTTCTGTTTCTGTCTAACCAGAGGAAGCAGCAGAGGCAGAAGCTGAGGAATGTCCGCCAGCGTGGTGGAAGTTGCCGTGCTCATCGCCGTAGTAGCCACGCCCGTAGTTGCTGTTGTAGTGGTGGCTGTACCCATGGTCATAGTCGTCTGCACAGCAAGCATCGATTCAGGCAAGCTGCGGCATGAATGCAGCAGTGTGACTCTCGTGAAAGCATCAATTGACCCAACAGAAGACATGCTGTGATTGTCATGTCAGCAGCAGAGCGTTGAGCAGGCACCCAGCAATGACAGCAGCAGCCTGCTGAGCTGCAACTGTTATGCTGCAACTGATATGCTGCAACTGATAAGCTGTGACTGCAAATGATCAGCAGTAACTGGTAAGGTGGATCTCAACAACCTTTGAGTCAACAGGCAATGCTGCGTAGCTTGCATGCAGATGCTTGTTTGGTGTGCTGGTGAAGTGTAGTGGCAGATGCAAGGCCTTGTGAGTGGCGCCAAGCAGAAGCAGCAGAAGTACCTGAAGTGGCAGCTGCTGAGGCAGCTGAAGCAGCGCTGCCGTGACCATGCCTGAAGTAGCCATCATAGCCCCCTGCAGCATGGCAATGCATGCTTTAAATCTGCTCTGCTGGCAAGCCAACATTCATGCAACGTGCACAGTAGCAACACAGCATTGCATGACGTCGCAGCATGTGTGCAAACAGTGCAGAACTATGTGTGATGATGAAGCACTCAATGCAATGCCCCAGAGCTGAGAGCACATTGACAACTTGGGTGCTTGACTGAACAGCTGCTCCTTGCATTTGTGCTGAACTGTCATGCAATCGTACTGCAGCATCATGCAAAGCAAGAGTTCAGTTCTCAGGCAAGCAGTTTGTGTTTCCTATGACATTGTATCTGAGCTGGCAGCAGCAGCGGCAGCAGCAGACCAGCATGCAGTCATGCTGTATCACCATGCAAGGCAAGTTTCAAATGATATTGCGTGTTTGTACCTGAGCTGGCAGCTGAAGCAGCAGCAGAAGCACTGCCACCAGAAGCAGAAGCAGCAGCTGAAGCTGATGCGCTGTCATGGTAGTTGTGGTAGCCATAGTAGTAGTGGCCCAGCAGCTTCCTGCCTCCAGCAGCAGCTGATGCGGAAGCTGAGGAGGATCCGCCAGAGTGGTGGAAGTTGCCGTTCTCATCACCGTAGTAGCCACGTCCGTAATGACTGTTGTAGTTGTGGCTGTACCCATGGTCATAGTCATCTGTGATAGACGCATCCAGAGTCAGCTGGGTTGGAGAGCATCACACACATGCAACATGGCTGCAGAAGGCACTGGTACAGAGACCTGGAAGCACGATTCTTTTGAAGACAACTTGACGCTTTAGCTGTGTGCTGACAATCCCTCATTGTCCAAGCTTGTTGGTACATACATGGTCCAAGCAGTGCAGATAATGCAGCATTGACATTGAAGGTGGCAATGCCGAAGCGTAACATGCTGTGTAGTGTGCTGTCTGTCAGCGTGACAAGAATTTCAGCAGTGCTGTGCCAATCTGCTGTCAGTCGGTGTAACAAGAGTTGCAGCATTGATCTTTACCTGAAGAAGCAGCAGCAGATGCAGCAGCAGTGGCACTGCCATGGCCATGCCTGAAGTAGCCATCATATCCACCTGCACACCAGAATAGCTTGTTGAAGACAGTCTTCCGTGATGATGCACAGCAGACAAGGCAACTGACAGCAGCTTGCCCGTGCAATTCCTTTTTATGGATGCTTTAGCAGGATATGCATTGAGCTGAAAATGCAGCCTTTTAATGCAAGTGCAAGCAAGCTGCCATAAGCCCTCAAATGCATGCTGGCGGTGTTATGGCTGGCAAAGACTGTGCATACTTGTGCCTTGGCAACAGTCTCAAGGGTGAGCAAGTGCAGTTGCAATGCTACTCACAACACCTGTGCCCAACATAGTTTATGGAAATGCTCTCAGCTGCGCCAACTACCATACATGCAGCAACGCTTACGTGCAATGAAATCCAGTATGCACAACAACACTTTGCATGTCCACTTTGCATGTGGGCTTCTTACCTGAGCTGGCAGCTGCAGCAGCAGCAGAAGCACTGCCACCAGAAGCAGAAGCAGCAGCTGAAGCGGATCCGCTGTCATGGTAGTTGTGGTAGCCATAGTAGTGGTAGTGACCCAGCAGCTTCCTTCCGCCAGCAGCAGCAGAGGCAGAAGCTGAGGAGGATCCTCCAGAGTGGTGGAAGTTGCCGTGCTCATCGCCGTAGTAGCCACGGCCATAATGACTGTTGTAGTTGTGACCGTACCCGTGATCATAGTCATCTGCATGCACAGCTATGTTGATGAGCAAGTGGCAGCAAACAAGAGCATACAGAGTTGTGTTGATTTCTCGGTGTGGCAACATCATGTGAACCTGCTCAGCAGATTGCAGCACACAGGGTGTATGTCAGCTGACAAGTCAACAGAGTGACCAACAGGTTGCAGCAAACAGATTGTGTGTCAACTGTCTGAACTGCTGCATGCCAACATCAAGTGAGCCTCAGTGCGCCAAACTTGTTCAAGAGCTACAGCATCAAAGGGATGCTGTTGTGTCAACGTAAGGAGTGCACTCAGGATGTACGGTACCTGAAGAGGCAGCAGCAGAGGCGGAAGCAGCGGCGCTGCCATGACCATGCCTGAAGTAGCCGTCATATCCACCTGCAACAGCATCATTCTCTCTGGCGATGATTTTGATGCCCAGCAGGTATTTGACCTTGTGTATACCTTGCAAAGCCTGTGTCTTGGTGCACATGTGCATGAGGAGTGCAGCACAGCTTTGACCAAAGATGCGAGTGACATGAAAGGCAAAGGCAAGTTGCCAGGCGAATCAAGGCACACAGCTTTCAGGCACTGCATTGAGAGCCTCAGGACATGGTTGACTTGCAGTGAGATGCAGCAAACACTTGACTTGAGGCATTACCTGAACTGGCAGCTGCAGCAGCGGCTGATGCATCGCCACCGGATGCAGAGGCAGCCGCAGATGCCGCTGAGCTGTCATGGTAGTTGTGGTAGCCATGGTAGTAGTAGTGAGAGAGCAACTTCCGGCCAGAAGCCTTGCTGTTGAGGTCAGTCTCAGCACCTGCAGACAAGACGAGTTTGGCTGATTGGTGGACTCAGCATATGCTGGTGCGAACGTGGAGATCTATATCGATATGCATGAGCATGAAAAATGTGCAGAGCGTCAGCCAGCAGCTCGCTTAGACGATGGTCGGGTGTCAAGCCGAAGCTTTGCAGTCCGGCAAGAGGAGTCGTGCTCATGTACCTTCTGTCGCCTTAGCGATGGTGTTGACGGCCAAAACTGAAAGCAGAAGGAAGCAGATCGCCAGAGATGCCTTCATGACGGGCCTGCAGCGCAGCATAAGTTCATCGCACAGGCGGTGGGCAACAGTGGCGTGGCAGATACGTCCAGGTTGGAGCGCACAGATGTGCTGCATGTTGCTCACCTGTGTCACTCAGATGTAGAACAAACTCTGCGGTCGACTGTCGATGGAAAGCTGTGCCTGCAGAGGGAGTCGGGTGCCTTCGAGGCCTGGACCGGGGAAGGCGGTGGCTACTCGATCGTGATCAGCGCTGGACAGCAGGTAGCTCGCTATCAACTTGCGAGAGTCTGCGGGCTTTTTCAGGCTTATATATCTTGCAGCAATGTAGTCGCTCGCATGCGACCGCAGCTGCTCATGTCAGTGTTGGCTCTGGTCAACGCTGCCGTCAGCTTCCGGAAGCAGGGCGGTCATCTTCGGGCTGCGCCTGTGACTGTCTGCGACGCCAGCCACGTGATTCCACATGACTCCAATGGAGCAACGAACAGGCTCTGCCTGCTTCCTGCAATGTCAATTATCAGATCGCTTCATGCTGCCAAGCTCTGCCCATCGCATGGGTATGCTTATGGCATAGCTGTGTCTGTCTTACATCATATCCACTCGTCCGACTTGCAAGTGTCATGTGACATTGTGTAAAGGTTTCCAGACAATTGTTGTAATGAATGTCGACATTTGCATAACCCTGGTGTCAGCGTTATGTCGCATCAGGGGAACCTATAAGTCGAAGTCCCAAGACAATTGCATGAAATCCAGATTGTGCAATTTGTAAAACATAAATGTTTATTATACTGCTGACCAATAGGAATCAGCTCGAAGTCAGTTCACAGAACAGATGAGGATCCAGAGGTCATACAGTTTAGTTGCTGAGGCTGACTGACTCATATGCCTGCCTCAAACTCCCAATTCATGAACTGTTCGATCAAAAAAGTCATGATCGTAGCTCTGTTACTCATATAGCAATGTACCAGTTCAGCTGGCATACATCAATCACACCTTGGAGGGTTTCTGCAGGAGAAAGATCGAGAAACTGGCGCTACTGGTTCATCTGCTGTCTGTAGGGTTCTGACTTCGCCAGGTGCAAAAGCAAAATCATGATGCCTTCTGAGATCAATTCCAAGGACGCCAGCTTGCAATATGGATAAGTTGTCCGAGTCAGGGGATACAATGATAACATTGTTGCCGGTCCACTGTGTCTCGCAAATGGACATTACCTGCACCAAGTCATGAAGAGCGTCCTCAGTATGCTGTTGCTTATGACAAAGAGGCAATGGCGTGGGCAGTGACAATGCAGTTTTGCTGCCCACCTGTCAACAAACTGAATGCTGCAACACCATCTGTCCTTACAGCGCAGATGACAAAGCCTGCTTGATAGCGACAAAACACATTGTGCGCTGCCGCCACTATCAAAGCATCCTATCATTCTGACACATAGCATGCTGGCATTCTTGTTCTGATTGCCGGCACCAGCTGATGCTCAAAGAGGCAGACAAATGGGGTCATGCAGAAAGAGTGTCACAGTTTGGTAAGTGTGTACATCATGCAAGCCAGCTCAGACTGCAAGGCTGGCTGGCAGCTGGAGCCACATATACATTCAAGCCTTTGCGAAGGTACACAAGGCTGGGCTACTTGCAAGCACATGCAACAGACTAGGCTCTGTCTTAGTGAACATGCATGTAACAAGCAGACACGTGCTCACGTGAGTGGTTGCATAATTGTCAATGGTCCAGCAGACAAGCACAGACACTTGTGTGTGTCTGCACATTTTTGGGAAAATTGCTCTAGCTCTTCTAGTGCATTACAACAGAGCCTAGGCTGTTACCATCACATGTTGATTTTTGGTGATATGTATACGAATATTTCTTGAAATCTCGATGTTGATGTAATAGGCTAGGCCCTGCCCTGATGAGCGTGCGCAGATAAGTCAGGTTTGGGCTCAAGGGAGTCACATTGCCGCCAATGGTTCAACATATGAGCTCATTCACTTGTGTGTATCTACACACGGCCATTCTCTCATTGACGCTCTAGCTCTCTTAGTGCACGACAACACGCTCAGCCATTGATCAGCAGACGCATGGCATGAGCGTAGTGTCATGCACTGAAAGAGCTCTTTCAGTGCTAAAGCGTGGTCCCAAGAACGGCCATATGTAGACCCACAAGAACTTTTGAGCTTATGGGACGCAGCGTTTGCACCTGCGCACATCAGTCAGGTGATATAGTGCACATGTTCGAGCATGCACTCAGGATGATTGCCTCACTGCAGAAATGCTTCATGATCACAGATGGACAGCTGTAGATGAACCAGATTCAAAGCACTCTGTGATCAAAGCTGCTTTCATTGAAACTCATTCCCAGCCTATCCTGGTTGCAATGAGGTTATGCAAACTAGGCGGGGAAGATTGTAACAGATCAGGCTCTGTCCTAGTGAGCATGCATGCATAAGTCAGATATGCGCTCAAGTGCAGCCGCCAGTGGTCAGATAAGCTCAGACGCTTGTGTGTGTCTACACATGGCCATTCTTGGGATAACGGTCTAGCTCTTTGAGTGCATAACCACACAGCACGTTACCGCACAAGAAGCAGTGGCAAGGCACAGAGTGCAGTAAGGTACCTGTCTCACTCTCACTAAAACATCTTGAGCGCTCTCATTTGGCGTACCATCAGTGCCTCTGCGTGGTCGCCAATTAGGTGACAATGAGTCACCCTCCTGCAGCTGCTGTGCAGCTGTGGCCACTGACAGGCCTTCCAGGCTGCCAACTCCCCTAAACATGTGACTGCCAGTCAGCAAAGGAGAATGTGCCTCTTCTCATTTCCAGCTTCACTTGCCCAGCATGACGTGCCAATGCACAGTGTGTACAGCATGCCATGAACCATACATGGAGGAATGCCATCAGCAATTCAGCTGAGCACCCCGCATGAATTTCTGACGCAGCACATTGTTTGTCCATGAGATTAGCAATATGGCAAACCAAATGCATAGGGACAGCGTTTCTCTGAGTGAGTGTGCAATGCAGTGTGGGTACGCTAAGGTTGAATGCTTGCCTTGGATCCAAAAAGCTGTATTCTGGTACAATGCGACTGTAGCCTGTGCCCAGCAAAGACGCTAGAATCTCTGCTGTTTGATAGCTGCGCTGTGTGATGGATGGCCAAATCCAGCACCCGCCATCTGGACATGCGTCCAACTCTCGCAGTGCTGGCACTATCTGAAAGCAACAACACATATTCATGGACAAGCAAAATGAAGCAGCAAGTGGTTGTTGGAGTCTCGTGGCGTAGGCTGCTGTCAACTTCAAAAATACGTGGTGCTTGCAACATATGTCAAAGGTTGTGAAGCCACTGACAGCGGGCATTGCTAAGACCAAGAGTCAAAGTACTACCTGGCGGGCAACTTGCCTTTTGCCTGTTGTGCTGAGGCCATTTTGCATTGAAGTCTTGAAAACTGTGTTGGTGAGGACATAGTTGTCAGCTTCACACTGTCCCTCTCCTGCACGCACCTGCAGCAGCATTGCTACAATTGTGCAGGTTGCAAAACAGCAGTGCACTGCTGCTGTACTAAGTTGTTCACTGTGATCTGGACACAGAAACATACTAGGTAATAGGTGTTGCGGAAGTCTGCTGCGGGGAATTGGACGAGAGCTGCATCTGAAGGTTGTGGTACTGTCAGCTGTGCAGTTAAGCCCGCTGACAAGGCCGCTGCGGCCAAGGCAATATGCTGCAAAGTCTGCCGCCTGCTGACTGTGCTTTCAGGTGGAGAGTTTTGTCTATGGTCTAAAGATGCTGTCGCAAAAGGACGAAATTTCGAGGGAAGCTTGCGAGCGTAGCTTCGGGCTGGCAAAATGCCTTGACCGCAACCAAACTTGACCTGGGTGCGACTTCCAAACAAGTCAACGCAGGAACTCATATCTGCAAGGTGGTGTGCATTCCTGAACTGAGCTAAGCCTTGGATGCGCACACAGCCTTGCGATAACAGCTATTTGACGAGCAAGCGCGCAAAAGAATGCGAATGAGAACAGAGATCACTCTGCAATCCATAATATAAATTAGTAAGTACGGGTGACTAATTTGTTGGGGGCACACAGCGCAGCAGCGAGTTTGAACGCAGAGTTCAGACTGACCGAATACTTGCGCGTAATCGCCTTTGTGTACTAAGTTCCTATAGCAACAGGATGCTTTAGCCATGTTGCACATTGGTGCGAACCTGCATGCATAGGCGCCTGCTCAGCGCAGCAGTTCAGGCTCTACACTCCGGAAAATTGTATAGCTCGAAGTTGGCTTCAAAATGGCCAGAATCTGAAGCTGGTGTCAGGGCATTGAGGCACTTCCTGTGTGACAGATACTTGACAGAGCTGCATCTGCATTCTCGAGCCTTTGCCGTCGGTATCGTCCTAGACCTAACGCCAAAGCTTAAACGCCTGTGTTTTAGTGCGACTGACTGTGGGCTACTATGTGCAGCTTCTGCGACCCGATCTGATATCATCCACGGGCAGACATCAGTAAAGCAGGCAATCCAACTCTGCTGTAGTTCTTTTGGGCGCTCTGTTGGCCCTGCTGAAGCAAGCTTGGTGCGACATGTCGACCTGCCATTCCATGCGGCACAAGTCCTTGTCTTGACTTCAATGCACACAGGCCATGCCTGCACTGTGCTGAATGCATCAGCATTGCAATCATGCATGCGATCATTGAGGTCGCATCAAAAACTCATGCCTGTGGGGTCACTTACCCCTTCAGCCATAGCTCAAGAGGTTGCTGGTGTTGCAGGCCAAGCGCTTGTCTGACAACTGGTACGTGACAGCTGGTGATGTGGCAGCCCTGACAGAGGTACAGACAGAATGTACTGGTGCATGCTGCAGCAACAACCGCGATGCACTCATCTGCACTAGAGCGTGAAATGCTGTCAAGTGCCAGTTGCAATCATGTGTGATGTGTTGCTTGCAGTGTGCTGGCAAGCTTGGTGTTCTGCACCATGCGCCGTTCACCCTCCTGCCTATGCCAAATGCTTGTTTCTCCAAGACAGCATCTGACTGTTACCGCTGCAGGCAGAAGCAGCAGCGCTCAAGGTGCCAGTCAGATTCCTGCACCAGCTCAAGTCACTACTAGATGCGTCAGGAGCACCCATTTCAGGCGCAGAGGTTGCTTCAGACACAGATGGGACTGCAGAGCAATCCATGCTTGCATCTGCACCAGCAAGCTCAACAAATAAAGAGCTTGCGCAAGGACAAGAAATTGATGAGGGGACGGGGCTGCAAGCTGCATTGCTGGCAGCTCCTCAAGCATTGGCAGCCAATGCAGGTGAGACATGCACAGCAGAAGAGCCACTGCTGATATACCTTGACTATTGCGTACAATGTGGGTGCAACAGCAACTACTATTTACTGTGCATGCTCAGATAATGGCGCGCCTTTGACTTTTAAGCTTCCAGCATCTAGCAGGCAGGCACAACAAGCTGTCAACATGCCCTTTGCGTCAGCAGCAGCCTTAAACAGCCCATGCAGTCTTGATTGGGTCATATTGCAATTGCTTGCATCACATTGTCTGCAGAGTGTGATAGCCTTGAAGCAGCATCCAGCTATGCACTTGGACATGCTTTGCTATCAAGGTCTTGCAAGCACCACAAGCCAGTTCATCAATAATTGCATCACAACACCTTTTTTGTGTTGGCAGAGCTGCCAGATGACATCATGCAGCGGCACTGTCCAAAGCTGAGCCGCTTCACCCACGGGGATGCAGCTAAGATCAAAGTCACCAAGAGGAAACGGCTGCAAGCATATGCGCTGAAGGTCAGTCCTGTTCAATCCCCATGTTCTCAGCAAGTTACCCTTGCCAGCACAAGCCATTGTCTGTCATTGAGCTGCCATGTGCCAGCCATAGCTACAGATAACCCTGCAGAGCACGTTCAGTGCCAAAATCAGACCAGAATAACAAAACTATGTCTACAAAGACAGTTTCCGAAATGCCACATGACCTGTGAGGTTTGAATGCAGTATGTTGATCATGCAGAAGGACGAATTGTCACCAAAGCTTCAGGAGCAGTTTGCAGCATTTCAGCAGTTCAGCACCTCTCGCTTTTTTGGGCAGCAGGCAGACCCCATTGCGGCGTGTACAGCTGAGAAGTATGCAGATCATGCCAGGTAGTCACCAAAAGATTACCCCGTTCCACCTGGCCTTGCGCCAGCTCATCTCAGCTTCAGCTTCACACTGTTGCTACAGTGGCTTTGAGCAACTTATGCCAAGTTGCTCAAAGCCACTACCTTGTTGCCTGAAGATGCAAGCACATTGCCGCAATGCATTTGCATGGCAGGCTGTCAGCAAGACTTGTATCAAGTCAAGTACAAGTTGCCAAGCACAATCAAAACAGAATATGCATATTGCCCATCATAGAAAGTGCAAGAAACAGCATGCCTGGCATGTGCAGTGATGCAATCAGGGGTTTGCATGCTTCAGAGGCATCTTGGGCTGGCTTCACCATGTCAAAGATGTACCGCTGCAGCAGTTGAGCTTCAAGTCAGTCATTCCATCCAAGAAGAGGGAGGGGGTCATACTCGCCTTTGAGTACATGCAGTGGCTGTCAGAAGAACGCAACATCAGCACATCAACAGAGGGCATTGTCTTACGGTCGCTTATGCAGGTGAGCTGACAGCTATCTAGATGAGGGCAATCAGTCCAAAAAAAAGGCCTTCTGTCTTGTATAATTGGCAGAAGCATGCTAGTCGGAACACTGAATGGCTGCTGATGTTGAACGCACTTCAATTGTGCCTTGGCAGTTGATCTCACAAAACACTGCAGATGCTGCACCAAAAAAAATTTTAACCTGCTTTCGCTTTGCATTTTGTGTCTGTATTGTCATGCTCTCTTTCCGATGCTATCTGTCATTTGAGCCCTGCCTGCTACCCTTCAGATGCATGCATGCTGAGATTTGCAATGACATGCGATGTCCTTGCAAACTCCAGGCACCCTGCTGAGAATACAAGATTTAGTAGACATAATGATGCCTACACTCAATCTCCTGTATTGCACTTTGCACCACAGGCTTGTGTGATTTGCATCAGTCGGTTTGCTGATCACTTTTCTCAGCAGAGCTTGGGCTCTTTCTGTCTTTTTTGGGATTTACAGCCTATATCATGCAGATGGCCAAATTCTTGTATCACAAGGGCTCGACCAGTCAGCCAGCAGAGGGTGACAAGCCATATGGAGACCTGCTTGTGGTCAAAGAGCTGCGCAAGCTGCAAAACTCCAATCGCAAGGCAGCCAAGTAAGATTCTTATCCTGCAAAGTGGCGTTTAGCATGCAGTTGCTGCCCCGCTGAGACTTCGCTGCCCAGAGCATCAAGGAGCTCTGACTAACATATATAGATACTGAGGTGGTCACATGCTTTAGCCAGTCGATCTGCAGCAGGCTGGCATCATTGTCGTCATCCTGTCTGGATTGCTTCAACAGCAATCGGTTTGCAACATTGCATAAATGCAGCAAGGCTTGCTATTTTTATGCAACCTTGAGATCCACATCATTTGTTTTGGCAGCAGAAGTGATCACATGGTCGTATTTATAATGTTTTTCCTTGTTTTGTCATGCAAAATTTCAAATTGGCTAGCCATGACTCGACCATGAGGCAGCCACATTCACTGTAAAGGCCACACTAAGTCAAGTCACTACTCCTTTAACAGACAGTCAAGTCGAGTATATACCTTGTCAGTCGTGACACTGAACTTAATATATGCTGACACAGCAGAACAACTTGTACTGCTAGTTTCCATTATTGCGGCTACCATATCTGCAGACACAGTGTGAAAGGTCTACAGAGGTGTGACTTTCCATCAAGTGCCTTTTCGCCCTCAAATAGCACATGATGGTGTGACTCTGTCGTGATGTTCAGTATGGCAGAACCAAATAAGTGCTGGGTTGATGAGTTTGAATTTGGCCACAGGACATGTGAAGGGCTCAGCAGCCTGTCAAGATACTGCTCAATGCTGAAGTGAGGGGCGAACACAAGATGGCACTCTGAAGCATGTCTGCCTGCTATTCAGGGTGGCAGTGCGTGCAAGTGATGAGAGCTTGAAGTGGCTGGACTGGCCAGAATACCTGGCAACAGTGCAGGAGCTGCGTAGGGAGTGTGCAGGGCTGAACTACCGAGGCATCAAGCGAGCCCGGCCTGCTGTTGCCTGGTCCTTGCAGCGTTATCTGATATTTGCCATTCTCAGCAGCATCCCTGACAGGTGAGGCATGGCAGGCTGGTGCTACCATTGTCATCAACACAAATCTCCTTGCAATTGAGACCCTCAGCAGCAGAGCTGGCAGATGAAAACATTGCCATTGTCGTGTTTGACCCTGAAGGGAACCAGATCCAGCATGACATTTCTCAGCAGCACTCCTGACAGGTGATGCATTGCTGCCTCCTGTAGCTTGGTCCCTACAGCGCTATCTAACCTTTGCCATCCTGAGCAGCATTCCTGACAGGTCAGGCATTGCTATTCTACTGCCTACTGCTGTACTGATGTTCACTATACAACAGGGGGACAGTATCCTGTGTGACCATACACAGCAGCAACTTTAGCTCTGCCTTCCTCAGCAGCAGTTCTGACAGGTGATGCATTGCTGCCTGCCTCAGCTTGGTCCTTACAGCGCTACCTGATCTTTGCCATCCTGAGAGACATCCCTGACAGGTCAGGCACTGCTGTTCTGTGGTCTACTACTGTATTGATGTCCACTATACAGCAGGGGACAGTATACTGTGTGTCTTGCACAGCAGCAACTTTAGCTCTGCCTTCCTCAGCAGCAGCTCTGACAGGTGATGCATTGCTGCCTGCCTCAGCTTGGTCCCTACAGCGCTGTCTGATGTTTGCCGTTCTGAGCAGTATCCCTGACAGATCATGCATTGCTGCTGTAATGTCCAATACTTTGTTGACGTCCACAATACAGCAGGGACATGCTATACTGGATGACAATACACAGCATCTACTGTAGCTTTACCTTCCTTATCAGCAGCTCTGACAGGTGATGCATTGCTATCTGCTGTAGCTCCGTCTCCACAGCGCTATCTGATCTTTGCCATTCTCAGCAGCATCCCTGACAGGTGATACATGGCTGTAGCATTGTGCCTTGCTGTACTACTGTCTGTTGTTGTCTTGCTTGTCTACACAGATTCTAGCCTTGCCACCCTCGGCAGCATAGCTTACAAGCGAAGCGCTGCTGTGGTACTGTTTATTGCTGTGGGGTTTCCACCGCTGCTTTGCTTGTCTACACAGAGCACTAGTCTAGCCTTGTCACCCTCGGCAGCATAGCTGACAGGTGATGCATTGCTGCCTGCTGTTGCCTGGTCCTCGCAGCGCTACCTCATCTTTGCCACTGTCAGCAGCACCTTGACAAGTGAGGCATTGCTGTAGTGTTGGGAATTGCTGTGGTACTGTTCACTGCTGTGTTGCCTGTCTACACAGAGCTTGAGTCTAGGCTTGCCACCGTCAGCAGCATACCTGACAGGTGAGGCGTTGCTATGGTGTTGTCCATTGCTGTGCTACTGTCCATTGCTGTGCTACTGTCCATTGCTGTCTTGCTTGTCTGCACAGAGCACTATTCTAGCCTTGCCACCCTCGGCAGCATAGCTGACAGGTGTTGCATTGCTGCCTTCTGTTGCCTGGTCTTTACAGTGCGATCCCATCTTCTGCCAGCCTTAGTAAAGTCTGCGACAGGTGAGGCATTGCTGTGTTTTGGCCTGGCTATTCAGAGCAGGAATCTTTAGCCTTGCCTTCCTCAGTATCATCCCTATCAGGTGCTGCATTGCTGTGTTGTTGATTGATTTGGCACAATGCCAGCCTGAGCGACGCCATTGTTCAGTAGCATACCTGACAGATGATGAATGACTGCCTGCTATTGCCTGGTTCCTGCATCGCTGTCTCATTTTTGCCATCCTTAGCAGCACTATTGACAGGCAAGGCACTGCTGCAGTACTACGTATTGCTGTGCTACTGTACATTGCTGTTTTGCCCGTGCATGAAGAGCACCAAAAGATAGCCTTGCCATACTCAACAGCGTTCCTGACAGGAGATGCACGGCTGTGCTGTGCTGTCATCTGATCATGCTGTTTGGAAGCTGTTGATGAGTATTCTACAAGCCCATGCGCAAAATTGGTCAATATTGCCGTGCAGGCAGCGTACATTACGTGAGCTGCAAGTTGGCCAAACTCTGTTCAATGAACAGGGCAGATGGGTCATCCAGCATGGTCCTTCCCACTACAAGACTGGCAAGGCCTACGGTGAACGGCCCCCCATGGTTCTAGCCCCTCCCATCTATCCAGAGCTGGAGGCCTTTCTGAACCAGTGGCAAAGTGAATTTGACCCTCATCATGAATCTGTCATCAGTCAAGCCAACTGGACAACGCTGTTGTGCAGGCAGCGTACATTACGTGAAATGCAAGTCGGCCATAAACTGTTCAACGATTAGGGCAGATGGGTCATTTGGCATGGGCCAACTCACTACAAAACCGGCAAGGCCTACGGTGAACGGCCTCCCATGGTTCTAGCCCCTCACATCTATCCAGAGCTGGAGGCCTTTCTGAACAAGTGGCAAAGTAAACTTGATCCTCAGCATGACTTTGTCATCAGTCAAGCCAACTGGACAACGATGGTGTGCAGGCAGCGAACGCTACGTGAGCTGCAAGTGGGCCAAACCCTGTTCAATGAACAGGGCAGATGGGTCATCCGCCATGGCCCTTCCCACTACAAGACTGGCAAGGCCTACGGTGAACGGCCCCCCATGGTTCTAGCCCCTCACATCTATCCAGAGCTTGAGGCCTTTTTGGACGAGTGGCGAAGTGAACTTAAACCTCAGCATGACTTTGTGTTCAGCCAGGCTAATGGGGACCCTCTGACAACGCTTGGGCTGTACAAGCTCTTCTACACCAGCTGTTTCAGGTGTGTCAGTCAGCCTGCCGGTTAAAACATTCTTTCGAGTAACAAAGAAATGTTGCAATGAGGGATTCCAGAACCTGCAGGCAAAGCCTGCGCAATCTCAGCTGTAGCCTTTCAACATAAATGGGTATGGTTCATGCGCTTCCTCTTCCAGAACAATATGTATGTTTGCAAGGTTTGCTGAATGCATCCAGATGCATATGTGGTCAGTGCCCCCATATGCATGGCTTCTGCATCGCACACAGGCGTCTGCATCAAGGCAACAAACTGTTCAGTACCATTCATGTCGCCATGGCCTACTTTTCTATAGATTGCAATACAGCGTCGTCAATGCGTTGCCTTGTTGCCATTGCTGTTCTGCTTTCTTGTAACACTACATTGCCACGTGATGAGACCTGTCCAGTCTGGCTGTATTTTGAGAGCACCTTGCGGTTTTGTGTCACCCTCTCCTTTGTTTTGTGTCTTGGTAGGACCTTGCCAAATGGTGTTGCATTTCCATCTCCGCTATGCTTTGCATCTCACCATGTGGTGATTATGCCCTTGCTGCTCAGAATCACAGGCAAAAAGACCAATCCGCATTTGGTCAGGGACTCCATTGTGACTCACCTACGTGGCAGCGGTGCAACAGAGCGTGAACTGGAGGCTTTGGCCATATACATGGGTCACAGCTTGGACATGCAGCGAGGCACCTATGACAGGTGATTTGATGCTTGACTTATTGCTGGCTTGACTTGGCCTGCTTGACTTGGCCTACTTCATTGCTGGTCTCGGGATTGTGATTTGGCTGAGACGTATCGATGCTTGAACAAGGTGTGCTAGTCAGCATGCCAGCCAGGTGATGCAGCTTGTGGTCAAAAAATGTCTGTCAGAGGATGCGCTGGCTGCTCTGCTGCATTGTCACTAATGCAAAAGTGCATTTTCTACTGACAAGACAGCAGCTGAAAGCATAAGGAAGTTGCCAGTCATGTGTACTTTGTCAGCTATATGGAGTCAATTCAGCAGCTTGCGTTTGACAGCTGCTAGGGTCAGAGGCTGCCTTCACAACATGCCTGAAAGATGGTGGAGCCCACTGCTGCCATTATCACACCCATGGGCTGCTTCTGCTGATGCAGGCTTCCATCATGACGCCCAGTAATGCAACAGATTTTCCTATTCTACTCGCAACAGTCTGGTTTTGCGCGTAGGAGGACCAAGGCCGCCAAAGTCGAGCCAGCCATTGAGCTGTTGGCAAAGATCAATCAGCATGCCCATCAGAAGTAGCTGAAGGAGCTGGTAAATGCATCTGCAATGGACACTTTTTCTTCAGAACAAGGCAAGCCAGCCTGTAGACAAGCACAGCTCAACATGATTGCCAGCCAGGAACTACCATCGATGATATCAGTGCATGGCGGCCTTGCAGAAGTATGCAGCAGTTTTTGCTCAGCAGGACCAGGCCACAAGATGAGGCTGTGTAATGCATACCTTGCGGGCTGGATGGATTCTGCTGCATAGCCAACTCTAGCAGCTGATTTCAACCGCTTTTGAGCTGCAAGCTTTGCATCAAGCAATTTGCAGAGCCACCCATGCATGTGAGGTCGGCCACAGCCTCACATGTTTGAGGTCATTCTGATTTTCATCAGATTGTCTGATTATTACGTCACACCGCAAAACGGACACGCTGACCCATGCAAGACAGACAGAGCTTTGCCATACAGACGGGCGCTGACAGCTTTATAAATTTAACCAATCTGACACCTGACAAGTTAAGCGATCTGATAGCTGACATTGCAGGAAGCAGGCAGAGCCTGTGTACTGCTGCACAGGTGTCATGTGGGTCACATGTCTGGCGTCGCAGACAGTCACGGACGCAGCACGAAGATGACCGCCCTGCTTCCGGAAGCGACCGGCAGCGTTGACCAGAGTCAGACCTGACATGATCAGCTGCGGTCGCATGCGAGCGACTACAACGTTGCAAGGTTCATAAGCCTGCAGTCTTCCACAAGTTGATAGCGACCTCCGACTTCAGCGCTTCACATCGCCGAGCAGCCACCGCCTGCCCCGGGATAGGCCTTCAAGGCAGCCGACTTTTCCTGCAAGCACACCTTTCCTTCGACGGTCTGTTGACCACAAACACCACTCTATACCTGAGCGAAACTGGTGAGCAGCGTGCATCATGTCTATGGGGTCCAGTCTCCAGACATCTGCTGTGCGCAACGGTGCCTATCTACCCCTGCCACCTTTCCGACGGCCCTATGCTGCGCTGCAGGCCCGACATGAAGGCACGTCTGGCGATCTGCTTCTTGCTGCTGTCAGTCCTGGCCGTCAACACCTTCGCCAAGGCAACAGAAGGTGCATCAAGCTCACTGCTCCGGCCTGGTTGCAAGTGTACCCACTTTCGTCACGCGAGCTGTTGATCAACGCTGTACACGTTTCTGATGCTGCTGCACATCGCAGTGCGCACCAGTTCACACAGACGCAACGCCTGTGTGAGGCATTTACTTCAAGCACACTCCTGTTGTTTGCAGGTGCTGAGGCTAACCTGCAGCTGGACAGCAAGGCTTCGGGCAGGAAGCTGTTGGGCCACTACCACTACTATGGCTACCACAACTACCATGACACTTCAGCGGCATCTGCTGCTGCCTCTGCATCTGGTGGCAGTGCATCAGCCGCTGCTGCAGCTGCCAGTTCAGGTACTGTCTCCACCCATTTGCTTGCTGCATCACCCTAGGCAATACTGTGAATTAGCCCTTGCGTGGCGGAATGTGCTCAAGTCATTGTGCAGAGGCTTTCCGTAATTTGCTTGAGCAGCAGTACCCAATTTTGGTGTTATGCCTTCGCCTTCTATATTGCACGCTTGATGCAAGCTGTCCAGCACTCTGAGCGCTGAGATATCGCACACTTTCACAAGAGTCTTGTTGCCAGGCGAAAGACCACATGATTAACAGTTGCTGGGCATGACAACATGTTGATTGAGGGTGATGTTGTTGCAGGTGGATATGATGGCTACTTCAGGCATGGTCATGGCAGCGCTGCTGCTTCCGCTTCTGCTGCTGCCTCTTCAGGTACCGTACATCCTGACTGCACTCCTTGCATTTGCATTGACATAACATCCTCCTTTTGATGCTGTAGCTCTTGAGCAGCTTAGCCTCACCAAGGCTGACATGCTGTTGTCACGCAGCAAGTTTCAACAGCTGACACATAATATGTTTGCTGCATCTTGCTGATCGTCCAGTTGACTCATGATCTCGCAAGCAACCTGTGTGCTGCAACCTACTGAGCAAGCAGTGCCATATGGTGTTGCCATCCCAATTGAGCAACCGACACAAAACTTGTTTGCTGCCATTTGCTCATCAGTACAACTGTGCATGCAGATGACTACGACCATGGATACAGCCACAACTACAACAGTCACTATGGACGCGGCTACTACGGCGATGAGCACGGCAACTTCCATCACTCTGGCGGATCCTCCTCATCTTCCGCATCAGCTGCTGCTGGAGGCAGGAAGCTGCTAGGCCACTACCACTACTATGGCTACCACAACTACCATGACAGCGCCTCAGCTTCAGCTGCTGCTTCTGCTTCTGGTGGTTGTGCTTCTGCTGCTGCTGCAGCTGCCAGCTCAGGTAACAGCCGGCATGAAAACGTGTTGTTTCGCAGACTGGATCTTCTCTTAAAGCAAGTTGCTGCTATGTTGTGGTCAGCGCAGGTGACAGCAATTCCTTGGTTCTTTGAGGACCAGCAAAGTGACATCAGTTATGCTACAGCTGCACTTACGTCACAAGCACAATTGCTCAGCTTTCTGACTGCTTGTCACAGCACAAGCATGCACAAATGGCGCCTGCAATGACACAGCTGGCATTGGTGTTGAAGAGCAAAGCTTTTGGCAGCTTGCGTGCACCAAAACGCTGAATGCTCAGCTTGATTTGCAGCCTGCAAAAGCCCACTGCAAGGTCAAGCTGCTGACAATTTCTTTGCATGCTCTACTTGATCGTGACACAGCCCCATGGAATGCAATAACGAGGCAAAGCTGCTCTTAGTTGCTTTGCATGCTCTACTTGGCGGTGACACAGTGCCTGGAATGTGCTATTCATCTCTAAAACCTGCTGTTCTTGTATTGCATGCTCTGCTTGGTTGTGACACAGCACCTTGAATATGCTGTTCCTGCATGCAGGTGGATATGATGGCTACTTCAGGCATGGCCATGGTAGTGCCACTGCCGCTGCTTCTGCTGCTGCCTCTTCAGGTAAAAGTCAATGCTGACAGTCTTGTTGTGGTGACTGACAGCACAGCGTACAGCATGTTACACTTTGGCTTTGCCAGCGAAAATTTTCAAGTCTCGTCACATGGACTGGCAGCATAATGTTTAGCATGTCACACAGACTGACAGCATAGTGTACAGCATGTTGTCAATACGCAGCACAATTAACGATAGGTCACACACACTTACAGCACAACTGAGCACATGCTTGACTTGTTATTTGCTGCTTGCAATGTCAGTGTTGGTGCTACATCTGCAGTGCTTGTACCTGCCTATGATGTGCCCATAGGCTTGGACAATCAAGCATTGTTAGCAATTTGCCAAGAAAGCCAACTTCTACAGAAGAGTCGTGCAGCTGTTGATGACTGTTGCAACCAAAATGCATGTTTGTGTTGTTGATTACCTGACTCTTGATGCACCTGATGCAGATGACTACGACCATGGCTACAGCCACAACTACAACAGTCACTATGGACGCGGTTACTACGGCGATGAGCACGGCAACTTCCATCACTCTGGCGGATCCTCCTCATCTTCCGCATCAGCTGCTGCTGGAGGCAGGAAGCTGCTAGGCCACTACCACTACTATGGCTACCACAACTACCATGACAGCGCATCAGCTTCCGCTGCTGCTTCTGCTTCTGGTGGCAGTGCTTCTGCTGCTGCTGCAGCATCCAGCTCAGGTACATACACCCAACAATATTCCAACTCTTGCTTTGCATGATCATTCAACAGGATTGCATGTTGGTCTGCTGCTGCTGCTGCTGCTGCCAGCTCAGGTCTATATAAGTGCAACGTGGAGGCAGATGCTGCTTGCCTTAGTCCTCAAGACTGCTTTGCATGGTGGATTCGCTTGAGCGCATGACATTTCAGCGCTCACCTCCCTCGTGCCTTGCATGATGGATCGGCTTGAGTGCATGACAGTCCAGCACAGCATGCTATCAGCAGCTGTATTGTTGCGCTTGATGTTGGGGCACTGCTTCAGCATGCAGACAATGCGTTGAGCAATGCAGAGCTAATGCCCACAGTATGCGCCATTGCACAAAATGCTGCTGGATCACAAGTCACACTGTGCACATTGCATGGGTATCTGACTTGGCATGCAATGCTGTCTTTCACACACATCCTTGTGCGCGTTGCAAGCATGCTGACATGGCACTGATGCCTGACTTGGCATGAAATGCTGTACATCACACTCATCTTTGTGTACACAATATGCGTGCTGGCTTGGTGCTGATGTCAAGGTGACACATGCAATGCTGACTTTGGCGCATGCAACGCCAATCTGATGCATTTGATGACAAGTTCACATGTTCAAAGGCAATCAATGGTAGTCTGACACATCCAATGATGTGTTGCAGGTGGATATGATGGCTACTTCAGGCATGGTCACGGCGGCTCTGCTTCAGCTGCCTCAGCAGCTGCCACTTCAGGTGCTTCTGCTGCTTCTGCCTGGCATTGTCCACAAGGCCTTCCATCTGTATCTGCTCATGCACACACAAACATTGCATTTGCATGGAAGCTATGCAGCGTTGTCTGCTGACATGAGCCTTGTTGAGGTCCAAAAGCTCATTCAAATGCTGGAGATCAGTTACAGCTCAGCAGGCCGCTGCTGTTACTGATGCCTGCCTGCTGCAAGCATCGCCTCTGCTGAAAGCGTGACAGGCAAAGCAGCATTTCTGCCAGTCAATTTATTGCTGTCTGCCTGCTGGAAGCACCACTTTTGCTCAGAGCAAGACAGGCAATGCAGCATTTCTGCCAGTCAGCTCATGCTGTCTGCCTGCTCAATGCATCATCATTGCAAATAGCATGACAGTCAAAAGCAAAACGTATGTTGCTCAAAGAATGCTTGGATGAGAAGCACTCTACTGCAGCCAGTTGGTATCGTAGCCTCAATAATGTGCTGAGCCAAATTGGTTGCTGTGCAGACGACTATGACCACGGGTACAGCCACAACTACAACAGTCACTACGGACGTGGCTACTACGGCGATGAGCACGGCAACTTCCACCACTCGGGCGGATCCTCCTCTGCTTCTGCTGCAGCTTCTGGCTAGGCAAAAATCTGGAAACTCTGGGCCCTCAAAGTCCATCTGAATAGGCAAACACCAATAGAACTGCAAAATCTGTGCCCTCAAGTACCGTTTTGCGAGGCAAAAAACAGGAAATTCTGGGCTCCTGAAGAAGCACCTTTGAAACCATTGAAACAAAGTGGACAATGCTGCAGCCCTTGATGATGCAATAGCCTTGCTAAGGAGGATCTGCAGTAGTCAAGTTCCAGCCAATCATTGCTTTCCTTAGATGCTGAATGCTCTCGCTCTGTGTGTCCCAACTTTCCTCAGCTGTGTCATTCTTTGCCCGCTTTTGCTCTCAGCAAACAGTCTTGCAGCAAGCAAATGGTCTTGCAGCAGTGTCCCCTTTTAGATATGTAGCTTAGCAGATCATGCCTAGCATTGCGAGTCGACTCAGACTACGGCCTACCCATGCGAGTGGGGCTGGCTTTTTCAGCTGATTGCAGTTGTTGCCAATAATCTTTGTATACACCCTTCCATTGTAACAATTCATTTGCCAAAAAAACTTCAGCTCTGCCGGCATACCTGAGTTTGACCAATCAATTTGCTGCTGCTGCATCAGCTGTGAACTACACAGCTGTGCATAAAAGAGCTGCATGCAGGATCAACTGGTGTTGCCTTAGTGCTCTGGCTCTGCATCCTTCCAATGCTGCTTGCAGATGTTGCAACTGCGATTGCTGATTTGGACAGTACTTGTAGGCTTTAGTTGCCTGCACAAAAGACTGGCCTCCTCCTGTGCTGCCTTTGCTCGTATGGGCAGACTTGGAAGCAGCCTGCAGCTGTGCAGCAGTAGCAAGAGTGCATCAAACTAGGCTTCTATTTCTGTAACAGCTGCAGGTTGATCAGGGCTGCAGTGCGCATTTGACATGCTCTTTTCATCCATGTTGACAATTGCTGCTGTTGCTGCCTAGTCTAGGTTTGATTGCATACGCAAGTTGTGAGTCAACACAGTCGCCATGCAGAGCAATGCAATGCATCAAAGTGTCAGCGTTAATCGTGGAGCTGGGAGCAAGCGCCCTGTGAAGTGATTGCAAAAAAGCTCTCAGCAAGAAGCTGCTGTGCATCATGCAATCTGGGTCCAGAGCAATCTGCCACATGACTTCTTGGTGCACCTAGTCTGACATGAGTTGGCACAACTGCATGCACTAGCAGATGCTGACATGCCATACCCACTTGTCGGATCCCACTGTTACTGTGTGCTGTACCTACTTGAGCCACTTGTCTGTGCAGAGCATCAAATGGCGTCAAGTCACATGCCTGATGTGTTTCATCAAAGGCATAGTCTCAATATAGAACAACTCTGCTTCTGAGAAGCTGATGCTTGTTGCTGTTGCATGGAAAACCAGCAGCATCATGGCCATCATCATTTGGTGCAAAAGGCCAATGGGGCAAAGTGCAGCTCTGTCAAGGTTATACATTTGCATTTGCAGTGAGAGATGCTGGAAGTGTGGCTTTGAGAGCATTGGACATCAAGTGCTCAGCAGCAGAAATGGCATTGAAGAGAATGCATATCTGGTGTCTTTTCCAGGCAGACCAAGGAACATTCATAACACAACCTGGGAATTGCTGCCTGTGCATTATCGCTTGTGACCGACAGCGGCAGCGCAACAGACAACACAGAAAGCTTCAGCACAATCTCAGCTACAAACACCCTCAGAACCACTCACCTCACTAGCTGAGGCATACATTTGCTTGCAGTTTACGTCACAGGACACCAGCAAGAGGATACATATCTTGATAACTTTTGATTGGGCTTGAGCAACAAATCTGCACATTGGTCAGCTTCTTGACAGCTCAACGTACAGTCAACATCAGTAGCAGGTCATACAAGTTCAGGTGTTCTTCTGACACATATGTCACTGTGTCTGTGGTGTTGCTGTAGAGGAGACTCGCTGAAGGGAGTGCACAGCCTATCAAGCACTACAGGGGAAGGCAGACTGAAATTAACTGCCATGCTGCAAGACACGCCAGCATTGTCTGAAGTTTTCAATCATATCTCATCTGCTCCTTCTGGAAGCAGGCCAGATGAAGCACTCACAGCAACTAAATCACAAGCCATGTGGCCTGACATCTTTCACGTTGTTTGCAGGTCAGAACCCTCTGAGGGCAATGACAAGCCTGAGACTAGGTCAACTGGCCTGTTGTCAAGGCCCTTCAGCTTGGAAGGGTGGCTTGTCTTGCATGGCAGCATGGCAGGCAATCTCAATCTGCCTTCCGCTGTAGTACTTGATAGGCTGTGCACTCCCTTTGATAGTGTCCTCTACAGCAACACCACAGAAATTGTCATATATGTTTCAGAAGAACACCTGGGTTTGTATGACTTGCTAATGATGTTGACTGTACTTTGAGCTGTCAAGAAGCTTCTTAAACACAAGGGCAGAACAGGCATGATATGCCGCGAGCACCAAGGTCAGCAGTAGGGGATGCTCTAGACTCACAGATGATATGCTGTCAGAACATGCACGCATCACAGTTGTATGCACAAGCGCACGCATGCATCACACGAGTGAACACTCGCAAAGACTTTGCAAGGGTGCAGTATCCCCTGCAAGTCCTGGCGGAAACCCTTGCTGTGTTCAGTGTGTGCCCACAGTGTCTCAGGGATCAGGTGCAGCAGCATGGGATGCTGTTGGGCCGCAGGTGAAGTGCTGTCAGCTGTGGCTCTACAGCCCTCCTACTGTGTGCCCACAGTGCCTCAAAGATCAGGTGCAGCAGCAGGGGATGCTGTTGGTGAAATGCTGTCACCTGTGAATCTGCAAGCCCCCGCTAGAGGGGTGTGCATGAGCGCATGCATCACAAAGGTACGCACACACACACAGATGTCGCAACAGTACAGTGTCCCCTCAAGTCTTGTGATCCTCCTGATTTGAGCCCCAAACATGAGCTGCAGTAAGCAGACGTTCCTGGGCCACACGTGAGGCGCTGTCATTCATGTACGGACATCACAGGGCACACACACACGAACACACTGTAGGCCTCAAAAGCAGACATCAGTCCTGCTACAGCAGGGCTCAATGCTGCTTTTTGGCAAAGCTGTTCCAAACCTTTGCCTCTTAGAGAGAGAGAGAGAGAGAGAGAGAGAGAGAGAGAGAGAGAGAGAGAGTCCTGCAGCAAATGAAAAGCAGGCTCAACTGGACAGCAAAGCTACTTTGAGAAGTGGCAGGGAGGTGTAGACACAGTGGGCAGCTCTACTTCTTTGGCTTCCTTGTTTGACTTTGAGCAGAAAATCAGCCATGCTTTTCTAGGGAGGACTGTGCTTCAAATGCGCCTTGTGCATGCCCACAGGCACTGCCAGTTCCTCCCCCTCTTGATCTGGCAATCTGTTACATTGGAGCATTTCTTGGCACCTTCTGGACATCAGCCTGTGCAAACTCTCGAAACAGTCAGTTCCATGAAAACCTGCTGCTAGCCTCTGTGGGTGCCACAGTTGTGCTCTTGTACGGAGTGATGGAGAGCAGACTGTCTCAACCACGCAATGTCATAGGTAAACTGCACGTTTCAGAGTGACCTGCCGCAATGTGATCATGCAAGCACGTATCATACTGCAGGCAGTGTTTGCCGACTCAAACACCATAAACTTGTTTGACGCAGTCAAGCATTGCATCATAACAATCATCTGTTTCCAGGCATCAAACTCGTTGACTTGCTCTTTGCTTTACTGCACCTCAAGCAATGAGCTGTGTGCATTACAGCGTGGCCCACATTGTGATGTGCCGGGCTTGGACAATTGGGCTCCAAAATCTGTTCTTTCAGACCATGTAATCTCTCAGCCTTGAGATGTAGGGTGCACTCCTTGTCAGCTGCACATCATGTACTGCACATCAAAACACAAGACGCGTGAAGTTGTTTCGCAGGTGGTCATGTCATGTCAGCAACCACAGGATGTGCCATTAGGCTGGCGCTAAAAGATGTGCAGTGGATAGCTGCCCCTTTGTCAATATCGCTGGCCCTGCTTGCCATGCAGCTCACCAGAACTGTACATCCCCCAGGTGACTGCTCACCCTGCACCTGTATTGCGTCATCTTGTCCAGAGGTCTCAGTACTTCAGTAATATGCATATTTGCACATCAGTAGTGCAGACACAAAAGTATACATCAGTATGTCCTTTGAGGGCGACTCTGTGTGATTGTACGCATGTCTGGATCTTGCTCTACGTGCTCATCTGGCGCCTCATGCATGGGTTTGATCTCAGCGTGGCATTGCCTGTTCAAGTTGACCAAGTGTCATGTCTGATTGCATTTGAGTGAAGACATTTGCTGATGTTTAGGTTGCTCTTTCCTGCGTGTGCATGTAACAGCAGAACTGCCTTGTGTCACCAGTGGCTTCATCACTATGGCACAGTCGGCTGAGCTAATCTACATTGTTGTGGATGCTTGTCCCGCTGCTGCACAGCACTTTGCTATGACTTACCTCACCATGGCTTTGTGCTGACACAATTTTCATCGTAGTCCAATCATGCTGGCATCTGTTGTGTATGCAAGTCAAGATCACGCTGCAACATGCCCAGCAAGTTCTCATGCGCCCCATCTCTAAATTGATTTTGAGGTTTGCAGCTCAATGACAAGAGATGAATCTACAGGTGGTGCAAGCGCAATCATTGCAGCCACTGTGAATCCTTTGCCACCCTGGCATGGCTTCAGCTTTGTGCTGGTTGTACTGGTGGCGTCTGCTGGCATGATGCTGATTGCCCTCATTGTGAACAATGTGCACCAGAAGAAACAGTATCCAACCTATTGGCTTGGCGGCAAATGCTGACATTGACAGGCAAGTAAGTCCTCCATACTGTATGTCTGCATTCCATTTGGCATACCTGACAAGCTTTGTCACTTGTGCATCCTGGACACATACAGCCTAAGACAACATGAAACATCACACTTAGCCCCATACAGCTGACCTTGATCACACGTGCAGCGTCAGTTGCTCAGCATGTTCCTCCAAGCAGCTGCATTAGCAATGGTTGCTCAGCCACGGCAGGGCCAATCACAACAAGTGCAACTTTAGCATACATGTTTTGCATGGCAGATTTGGTCAAGCAGAAGAATTCAAAGATTTGCTTGGACTGCTTCTGCAGGGCAGGTGTTGCATATATGCAGACGATGCTAGCGTTCTGGTGAAAGCTAACTTGCTTTGGTCTGCTGACATGAGAGTGGCAGTGAGGAAGTCATTCCCTGTCATAGACCTAGCGACCTGGTCCACATGGTGAGTTCCTAAAGATCTTCTTTCATATTAGGCTAAGCTCAATTGCAATCTGCTCTGGCTGTTGGACAAGCTCTTGGACTAGCAATGCCGACTGCTAAAGGGCTCACAACCACGTGCAGCCTGCTGTCAGTCATGTCATTTCAAACCGTATATCCTGCAGTATTGCAGTCTGCGTAGCTGCTGTCTGTGCAGGCAAAACAGCAGCAGCACCACTGAGCTGCGGTGATGGAAACACACTCTGTGCGGGGACACATCAAAACGACCAAGCACTTTGTTGTATGCAGTCTGCAGGTGTGCATGCCATTCACACTCCAAATGATCATGATGGTATCAATTTTTTGCTTTGATGCAGCGTAGCACAGCACTGTGCAAATTGATCGGCTGTCTGAGCCGCAGGCTGTAGTGTTTCTACATGAGCTGCTTGCAGCATGCAGCTTCTGCCAATGCACCCTTGAATTTGATGCTCAAGCTCAAAACTTCCTGACAACATGTGCGGCGGCTGCATGTGTGTCCTTGCTACAATTGCCTTGGCTGTTTCTGACCTCAACATGCAAACACATCATCATTGACTGTAGAGTGCTGTGCTTGCATGAACGACTTCAGATGCAGCGCAACTGCCATAGCATGGGGCCCTGCTCCATGACAGTTCTCAAGCAAAAGCAGCATCAAGCATGCTTTGGCCATCTGTGTAACAGTTGAGCGCAACAAGGATCATGCCAATGGTGCAGGTGGAGATTCAAATTGGTCGAGTCTGATTAAGTCAGCAGGACATGCTTGATTAGAAGTGGGTCAGGTGCTGCAGCTCTGACAAATGGCATGTCTCACATCTTTTCAGGCAGATTTCCATCCCCGGTGACATGCCGGGCATAGGCGGTGACAACAAACACAATACTGTCGTCAGCACCTAGGGCTGGCAAGCTTCTTATCTAAAGTGGAAGTTCATATTAGTCAATAAAGCTTTGTCAGTTTTTGATTGATTGTATTGCGCATGCATACTGCATGTTTGGGCGCAAACATCTTTATGATGATCTGCAAGCAAAGCAGGTCAAGGCAATCTCTTTTTCTATTGGACCACCCTGATCCTTGAATGCTGCCGTGTGTTAAATGGCCAAGAGCAGGATGACCTTCGATGGTCATGGTGATGTTGCTGCATGGCTGAAGGATATTGCATGAGCTTTCAGCTGACTGCACCAGTGATGCACACCTTTTGATTTAATGCATCTTGTCACCCAGCACCCTAGTGACCTACCTCACAGTTCTTCTTCCTCTCAAGCCTTCAAGAAGAGAGAGAGAGAGAGAAGCCGGTCTACGGGTGGTCTACATCGGTCTACGTGCACGGTAGCGAAAAGTGTTACAGTTGTAACTTACACGTTTAGTGTCCTAGGGGCCCAACACACAATCAAAGCAAATCAGTGAAAGGTTCACCTAGCATTTTACCTAATGAGTTCTTGGCGTTCACAATAGAGCATCATCACGACTGCAGAAGGTATCATGGTGGACATGCTAGTACTGATCTCGCCAACACACTAAGCTAAACCTAGAGTTTGTCCTCTGAGCAAAAAGCACTGCCTGAGATATCTGCCGGCACCCATCTGGGCGCCCAACATGTTGGGGTCATCAGCATTGCGGAAGAATTCAACTAAAAGGCAAATCGCGATTACCTGCGAGCATCTTGTGTACTTACGGTACGCTGCATTGCACAGATGCACCCGCATTAGCTTTCAGGAAACAATAAACACAAATAACATCGCAGATCTAGGCTCTCTCCAAGCCCTGCTTCATCTTGGGAGAAGTTCTCGACACCATCACATGGAATTGCAGCAGCTGCAGCTTCTACAAATCCAAAAGTCTGCTGTTCATATGCTGTGTCAAACTCAAGGACTCAAGGCACCACACACCTTCTCGCAAACACCTTGCACCAATTCTACTGTGACCTGAGTGTTGTATACCCTAGATTTAATGCCCTCTTTGTTGCAGGGCGGATAGAACAAATTGTGCAAGCCAAAGATCAATGGCTTCAGATGGCTCTCGATACGAGGCAGCTCAGAGAGAACTGGTGTAGTCAGTTGACCACGCCGCAAAAAAGCACACCGTCGCAAATGCTCAGGGTTCATGTCATGCCGCAAATCAAGCTTGCCATTGCAGCTTATGCTCAACGCACTGATGAACAGCCCCTCCAGCATTCTGCTGACTGAGTGTTGTTCACCTTCAAGCACAGATAATGGCGCCCACAAAACGGTGCCTGTAATCCCATTGAGGTTGTCGGCAGATCGGGGCCTATCCCAATTGCCAGCCATGTCCTGCACAAACAGCGCATCGGTCTCACACGGTGCATATCCACAGGTTTGGCAGGCATGCAAGCACTTGAAGCTCAATATGCTCAGCATCTTTGGTTTTGCATTGGCCATCAGTGTCATCAGCAATTATATTGGCAGATGTGCTCCACACCTTGGCAGCAGAGAAGTCAAAGAGAAATCCCCGGCCCTGCCAGTGTCCAAAATTGTTAGGTGTGATGTCTCTATGTGCGATACCCATCTTGGCTGCATTGCCAATGGCGCTGGCAATGTCGTACAGAACCTGCACCACAATGAATCCACTTTGTTTAATTAGCATCTGACATTTGATCAAGCTAGTATAACAAACAGAGTAGATGGTGACGCCCTAGCAGCAAACACTTTGCCAATGTTAGGATGCTGTCAAACAGAATGTCCCAAGACAGAATGCAAACAGCTGATCGCAATAAACTGCAAGTGCCCTTGCATTTGATGCACAACAGACCTGGCCAAACAAAGTGACACCATCCTTGTGATTCAACCTCTGGACCAAAGGTGCAACCAAGATAGCATTCCATACTGTCCCATTATACTCGCACTGTGTTGTGCCTAGCAGCTTGATGACATGGTCCAAACCCTCCAGTCGAGACAAGAAAGTGCCCTGCGCAAGCAAAACATATGCAGTGCACGCACTTTCAGCAAACCTGCATGCACGCTGTCATCAACAAAATTTAAACAGGGCACAGAACAAGCAGAAGGAAATACACAGGGGCCAGTCAAGCACAAGTGCTTACATTGTGCACTGTGTTGCAAACTTACCTTGAGAGAAGCTCTGCTCAGCTTCAGAATGGCATTCCCATTTGCCTTCAGCTTGACCTGGAACACCCAGCTGCCAAGGCCTTGATGAGCAGAGCCTTGATTGATGAGGTATGGAAGTTCAAAACAATGCCCATTCAATTCCTTGATTGTTGGCACTAAAGGAGTTGCAAACCCCAGATGAGCCTTGGGTGTCGACAACAGCTGAACCAGTAGTTGAAAGCCTGGTGAGTTGGTGCTGATGCTTAATGGCTGACGGCCAGTTGTGCTCAACCTCAGATCATCGTCAGGTTGGTGCTCTACTGTGATGACTTCTAAGGTATTCATGGTGACATTGACTGCCACCACAGCAGTACGCTCACTGTAGGAGTCCAGCACGGCGCGGCAGCGCTTTACTTGCTGACCATACATTGTTTCTGTCTCTACTTTGCCAGTGCCAATTTTGAGCTCCCATACAGAGACAATTTGCGTCCACTCTGCCCTGTCACCGGATGATACAAGTATGCAGTCTGGCCGACTGACTGGGTTTTCAAGCTGATTGCTTGAGGAGTAAGTGTCTATAAGGCGGCAGTCACACCTGACTACATGCATGACTGCCTGGATGAGGTCTATGACGACAGGTTGCATGTCATCATCTTCCTTGAATCCAACCTCTGAGCACTTAGGGATCAAATCAGCCAGAGTAACACCACTCAGCTCGGTTGGTTGAGACGCTTCGGCAACATGATCTGCTCCTTGCTTTCGCTTCTCTGCTCATTACAATTTTGAATGCCATGACCAGCACTGTAACGACGAGGACTGCAGGGTTGTGTCAAAAAGTGCGTGATGAACAATACAACGAGAAGAACATGCTGCTTGGACATCGACCTTGAAATGTGCATTGTACATGATTAAAGGTCATCAGAATCACAACAGTATGGCAGGGGTCTCAGCTGCAAAGCAATGGCATAGGAGCAAAGGGCTACTCACTTGCAAAGACCTTGC
>BDIU01000397.1:0-30700 GCA_002118135.1 Trebouxia sp. TZW2008
TGTTGCTGTTGCTGTTGCTGTTGCTGTTGCTGTTGCTGTTGCTGTTGCTGCTGCTGCTGCTGCCTACCAGCCCTTGCATTAAGCCATTTGCCAACAACATGCTCAGTATAGATTGACTGCCTCGCTTCTCTGCATCTGCCTAAGCAGCATCAGACGTGCTGTTTTTCTGCTGCTGCTGCTGCTGCTGCTGCTTTTGAAGCATGGAAGCCCTGATCTCAAGCCCTTCACCATCAGCATGCATGCTTAGTACAGATCAGTGGATCATCATACTCTAAGTTTCAGTGATCAACACTTCAAAACGCTTGTGTATTGCAAATTATGTATTGGCGCTGGCGTATTGCGCATTTCACAGTTTGCTCTGCATCTCAGTGCATCATACTTTCAAAAACCACCTGCTGCATATTACATATTGCGTACTGCAGTTGAGTGTTTTGTATGGTGATTCACTGTATAGAATGACTGCCTTGCCTCTCTGCATCTGCCTTAGCAGCCTCAGACATCCTTGTTCAGCTGCTGCTTTGTCCACGTTTGCGACTGCCTTGATGCTCAAGGCAATCTGCTGACTCCAGCAGTCATTGCTCAAGCTGCAACTTGGCAACATTTGCAATTTATTTCGCTTTGCTTTCGCGCCTGGGCATTCTGCCAGCTTGTGGGGAACGCACAAGATGTCAACACAACAAGGATTGTGTACTGTAGCCTGACCCATGCAGTCTGTATCAGCCCATATGTCATGCGCAAGATGTTGACGTGTCGAGCAGCATGCGTTATAGTCTGACCAACCCAATCAGTATAGAGCATGCGGCTGTTCTTGAAGCTCAGCAAGGCTTGACATGTTTCTGGTGAAATGGCTCTTGGACGGCAATATATAATGTGCTGCAGGTGCAGAAGCTGTACAATGCACATGTACTGCCGTTTTTGTTGCAGCACAGCATTACACGTCTTCCAGAAGATGCTGACCAGCGCTATCAGTTGTATTTATGGGCAACAGCAGTTGTGTCAGGATACTCATTCTCACTTGGCGAAGACAAGTTTCAAGCAATGGTGAGTGTTTCCCAGGTTCGAGAGTGCTTTTGAATCTTGTGACCATGCTAATGGTGCATCAGTCAATTGAAGTGCAGTCAGGTGTACTGATCAGCGCTTCTGCATTGCCGTTTGTTTCACTTGCAGCATGAGTAATCATCTGCGGGCTTGCTAGCATGCACATGCATCAAGCAACGTGTATTTGCTCACAAGCAAATCAAAGCTATCAATCTTACTTTTACAAATTCCGTTACACTGTGGTGTTGTTTTGCAGGTGCCGTTGTGGGATGCATTGAATCATGTGACTGGCAAATGCAATGTCCGGCTGCATCACAGTGAAAAGCGAGCAGTCCTGCAGATGATTTTGATTCAGCCAGTCAAGCAGGGAGAGGAACTCATCAACAACTATGGACCTCTGTCAGATAGCGAGCTGCTCAGGCGTTTTGGGTTTACTGAAGATCAGCCAAACCCGCACAACAACTGCGAGGTTCCTTTCGGCATGGTGCAAGCTAGCTGCCAGCGGCAACTCAGCAAAACATGCAAAGATGATATGGTATCACATGCAGTACCGTCCAGCAGTGACGAGGCCTTACTGCAGCAGAAATTGAAATTCATGCGCAAACACGCTTTGATTCCTGCGGATGGCTGGTTCAAGGTTGATTTTGAGGGAAATCCACCGTTTGAACTGATTGAAGTGGTGCGGTTATTTATGCTATCAACTGCAGATTTCAATGTGTTTGCCAGACAGGTGCACAAATGGCACTGTCCATTAGTAAGACCCCTGTCTCAACTGACTCAGGTGTCTCCTTCCATTGTGCACGTTCTTGAGAACGTTGTGTCCTCAAGATTGAGCAAGCTGACTTTGCCAGTCGTTGCTAGCAGTGACAAGCCTCGGCAAGCCTCTGCAAAAGCTGTGGTACGTTTGGAACATCAAATGCTATCGAATTTTCAGGCTTGGTTGCAAACTGTTAATGAAACTGCGCTGATTGACCTTTGCAAAGAGGTCTGGATACATGCTCGTTGACAATTTTGCCATGTCAGCACCTTGCGTCAGTGCGATTGAAGCTAAACGACGAGTTGCTCAATGCAAAATTGAGTTATCATTTAATTTTGCACTGATATGGGCGTGCACACTGAGCACGTATCGACTCTCTGTTTCCTTCGTCACCAGTGCCTACATTTCCCCCCACTTGCATGAGACCCGGGATGTAAGACACAATTGCTCATCAAATGATCGCAAGTCGTGCTGGCATGCCTCAAGCATGCTAGACATGCTGTCATGGGCATGCATTATGGTAATGACTCCGAAACAGCATCAATTGCAGCATGCGTAGGAAGAGATCCTCAGCTGTTGCCTATTCAAGCTCAAGGCAATCCACTCCATCTGCACTGCTCACAGGACTGGTGTTTTCCTTGCAATCCTGTGCTTCTTGCTCGTCAAACTTCGACTTTGCACCCACTATGTTTTCTATTGCGTCAGGCTCTACACGTGGCTGCAGCTGCTCTTGTTTGCCAGCAGCAGCATGCACAAAGGTGACAACGCCATCTGCCATGGCAGCTTGCAAAGCAGCGTCTTCTACATTGGGAGACGCATCCTGCCAGTCTGCGCTGCCTATGCTGGAAAGCCCCTTGGCCAAGCTTGAACCTGCAAAGTCAGAAGGTTCTATTGCATGTACTGACATAGCTACACTGCTACTGCTGGTGTAGTAATAGCTCTGTCAGTATGGCATAAACATTGCCGTACTAACAGGAAGAAAAGCATGTGTAAAGTATCCAAAAAAGTTCTTGTTCTGTTCAGTCCTGTGCCATATAGACACTCACAAGGTGTCTGGAAAATAACCAGCATGTCCAGTCTCTTGCACAGTCCTCACAAGAGACCCTGGATCAAGAGGCGTCCACAAAAGATCCTGACAACAGACAAGATTACACAAAGCTCTAAAGGTACTTTATCTCCTGTCTGCTAGCAACTAGGCAATGCCAATATCACCCCAGCAAAACAGAAACTGCTTATGCTGAAAGGCAAGACTGTCAATTTACCTGCAGGGTTTGAGCCCTTGCAAATGAGGTCATAGGTGTCTGACTTGGTGCTGAGCTGCAGCTTGAACAACTCCTTCAGCTCTTCTTGGCTAAAGCGGCTACCAGCCCCTGCCCTGCTGCCCTTGCTGGTGCCCTGCCCTTCCATCATGTCAGCAATCTGGCCCTTCATCAGCTGCCTCTGATACACCTTCTCATCTATGGTGCCTGAACATGTATAATCTTTGTGAGTAGACGGTTTGCATATCCAGTAGGGTCTGTTGGCTGGGCTCTGATGTGCAGAAGCTACTCCAATAAAAATGGTATAACATTGCAAACCCTTTTAAAAGCAGTGGCTATTTGTTGAAATGCGCCACTGACACTGTGTACGCAGATTTGCAGGAGAACGGCCTGCGGTAAGCACATGGCGAGGAGGAACTCAACAGAGAGTATTGCTTTTGCAAGAGTCAAGACCTGCAGTGACACAGCAATTGAGTGCCAGCATAACTTGTGGTGAGGAAGCGGTTAGCAGGCAGTATGCAAGTTAGCAACCTGTGGTGAAGAGGCAGGAAATGGGGGCAGGCAGTGTGCAGGTCAGCAGGACTGGGCAGTTGTGGTGAGGAGGCGGTAGACAAGGCCGATTTAGTTTTGAAGCAGTGTGACCTGTGATGCAGGGGCAGTGAGCAGCAGTATGCAGGTAAGCAGGAGTGGCAACCTGTGGTGAGGAGGCGGTAGACAAGGCAGGGCTTGCGTTGGCCGTCCCTCCACACCCTAGCCATAGCTTGCAGGTCCACAGCTGGGTTCCAGTCACTGTCGTACAGTATGAGGCGGTTGGCCCCTATCAAATTCAGCCCTGCCCCTCCAGCCTTTGTGGATAGCAAGCAGATCTGCACCACAGTACAACATAGTGATGGACTGTGCACCTTGTTATGCCAATTACGACAATCGCTCTTTGTCAGTCAACCAAGTCCAAACGTGATGTCTCACACTCAAAGTAGCTGACAGGTTAGGGGGAGACATGCAAGACAGTATAGCAAAGACACTTGTAATCAAACATGAGATGCTGATCCAGCATACAGTTAGACAGGTCCATGCAAGCAGTACAGCATGAACTCATCTGCACATCTGACCTGAGCAGCACTGAATGTGTTGAAGCCATTGACAATATCCTGCCTCTTGTTAACATCTGTGGCTCCGTCAATCCTGACAGCTGTATAGGTCTCCTGGTCACACAGCTTCTGGATCAAGTCCAATGCTGCTGTGCTGTTGGACACTAACACCACCTTGTCTGCATTGTCACTGCCCAGAATGCTGCTCAACAGCACCTTAAGACATCTCATCTTCCCAGAGTGCTCTGCTGAGAATGTTCGGACATCAGCTGGGAAAAAGCTATCTAAGCTGGTATCGTCTGTTGTGCCTGCAGTGACACGGATTGCACTGATGGCAGCGTTGCGAACAGCCTCGCCTGCATTGTTACTGCCCAGAATGCTGCTCAACAGCATCTCATATTGCCAGAATGCTGTGATGAGAATGCATGGTTGCTGGCTGGGAAGCAACAAGCTAGGCTGGCGTCATGTTTCGTGCCTGCACACAGAGTGCACTGATTGCAGCTCTGCAAACAGACTGGTCTGCTTTGTCACTTTCCAGAATGCTGTTGAGCAGCAGCTTGAGGCATCTTATCTTGCCAGAATGCTCTGCTGAGAATGGGCGGTCACTGGCTGGGAAGAAAAGACTTGCTGTAATGTTCCATTAGGAGAGAAAAGGTGCATATGGGTGGGGTCCTGTAAGGTGGGAAGGACTAGGGCGGGTACAGGGTGAGTGCATGTGGAGCATGCAGCGTAATGGAAGCAAAGGCAACAGCCTATGCCATTACCCCTGCTTCAGAGGCCTTGAATAGACTATGGCGCCCCTTTCCTGCCATTGAGAAGCAGACAAATTGTAGATTCAGGTGCTAATCATACCTGATGTAGAGCGCAGCAGATTGGGATGATTACACAGCTTCCTGAGGGTTGTGATCACACCTAGCACACCTTCTGAAGGCTCATTTGACCTTGCTGACATCAATGCTGCAATAGTCTTGCCTCGCAAGACATGTTGGTACAGCTCTACCTGCAATTGCACAATGCAGCCTTCAGTGTCATTCTCACACTAGACGTGTGGTGGATAGCAGGCCAGCCAGGTACGTACTGGAGCAATCAACTATCTCCAACCAGTGCAATGATGTGCTATCCTTAACTATTTGCAATGAGCATGAAGGGAGATGAGGTCTTTGTAAACAACTGTCTGCCATGTGGCAATGTAGTCCCTCACACTCAGCATTAGACGAGCCTGGTCAGCAAGCTCCAACCATTCTGTTGTGAATACAGCTGCCATCAGGTAGGCAGCTCATGTGTTGTCAGCAGAAACACAGGTGCACACAGGGAAAGCCAAAGCTACACACAGGCATGTCATAGAGCGGGATGCAGCAGTGACAAAGCCGTACACAGGCAGTGAGAGTGCTTTACACAGGCAGTAAAAGAGTCTTATGCAGCCAGCAACAGAGCTTCACCTGAAGATCTGTGGGCCTGCAGAAGACCACATAGTTCGTGAGGGGTGGCAAGTAGCGGGCATTGATCTCACTGGTGCGCCTCAGCACAAAGCTGTCTACCCTCCGAGCCAATTCCCTACATACAAAACATCCTATGTTTCTTCCTGAATTGTCATTTTGCACAGAACTACGTGTCATATCCCAAGTGATGACGTTCACAACCCTATAGGCCAAGCTGCATACATACCACCCGACGCAATTTACGCAAAATCTGCTGTCTACTAATATGAGTGTGTTGAATGCCTTAAGTGGTGGACTTGATGCTCTTGTGGGAAATGGACAACAAGATGTGAAAGAAGCATGTGGCTTCATACAACACACTTGTGTACCTCTTCAAGATACTTAGAGCACAAAAAGACATTACATCAATACAGGCCCACAAACAGCAGCTGCTGAATTGCGAGCGATCTGCGCTGACATTGTCTGTCTGACTTGCAACAGTTGAATAGCAGACGTCCTTCCTGTGACACTCAAGACAAGCCTGCCTGGCAAGACAGGAACTGTGACTTGCACAAGTAGCAATATATGCTAGGAAGTGTGACTGATAAATTAATCTTGTTAATACTATGCTGCTGTTTGACAGGTGCAACACAAAGAGAGCACTGGACATGAATCAGTTTTGATGCAAAGTCAGGTTTGGGCTGAGCTTACTTTGAGCGTTCTTGCCCCAGCTGCTGCTCCTCTGGGATTGCACTGCGGTCTCTGGACTTGCTGATGGGCTCAGCAAAGACACGCTTGAAGGTAGGCAAGCTCCCCAGCAGGTCAGGGTTCACAAATGAAATCATGGCTGCATGGGGCAAATGCACTGTGTCAAGTAGTGCATCTGACAAGCAAGAGTAAGCAAACTGACAACCAGGATGACCTTGAAGGTTTGAACTGCAAACAGGGCAAACCATTTCATGCACACATTTGCCAACATGCACACTAGCGAGCCTCTGAGACCTATATGGGCTATCAAAGCATCAGAGTAACCAACACGAAGCTGAGGCAAATGCTGCTCTTCATATGGCATGCAGATTGTTCCATATGAATTCCATAAAGATGCATCACCAATTGCTTGTGCATTGATCTGTGTCAGCCTTCCATGTGTTCAAGTATTCTGCCCTCAGGATTCCAATGGCCTTTCAACAGGTCACACTTGCCAGCCTCTGGATGATGGTCAGCACAAAATGACCACTCTTGCACTGACAAATGCTGTCCCAGCGATATGCCTATGCTTGACTCACCAAAGAACTCATCTAAGTTGTTCTGGACAGGCGTGCCGGTGAGCAGAATGCGGCGCTGACAACCTAGGGCCAGCAGTGAAGTCATGGTCTTGCTGCCTTGTGCAGCCTTCAGCCTGCAATGCACAGCCGCTCAGACACAGTGGCTTTGCAGGCATACATACATAGTGATGGGGAAGTGCACGCTTTCGCGCCTTGCAGCCTCAGATACCTCTGACAAAGCATTGTTTGCAGCCCAACCACTGATGTGAAGTCAAAGTGCAATTATAATCAGAATATACTTCTCTGCTGTCAACACTACCACATCTCCATACAAAGTCTGAAAGTATCCACAGTTTCCTGATGATAGCACTGCAATTCACTACCAAAGGCATGTTTGGAAGTACCTATGGCCTTCATCACAAATGAGGACATCACAGTGTCCGGCCAGGCTGTCTGCAAACTTGCGCAGCGTCTCATATGACACTATCATGATGGGCCACACACTGCCATGCTTGAAGTCTGTCACCTGCATGCCCAGAACAGGACTTGTTTCCTCGCAACACATTGCTGCTGCCTGCACGAGCTATGGAAGCAGGTCACAATCATTGACGGTCAAGCAGCATGTGAGTATGAGGTTGACAAAAGACCTTCTCATGCGAAGGACAGTACTGAGCAACTTGCCAAAAGCCAGCAATGACCGGGCATGCCAAGGAAGCAGTTTGAGTGCGTGTGTAAGGCAGGCAGTCTGCGTGCTTGCTTTGGTGTGAAGCTGACCTGGGACTCAAGACCTGGACCTGGCTGCATTATCAGGGCCTGCACCTCTTGGAAGTGTGTGCAAAGCACTAATGAGCAAGCAAGCAAGCAAGCAAGCAAGCAAGCAAGCAAGCAAGCAAGCAAGCAAGCAAGCAAGCAAGCAAGCAAGCAAGCAAGCAGGCAAGCAGGCAACCAGGCAACCAGGCAAGCAGGCAAGCAAGCAAGCAAGCAGGCAAGCAGGCAAGCAAACAAGCAAGCAGGCAAGCAAGCAAGCAAAACCAGAATGGGTGGACACAAGTGAGTGCTCTAGTCTGCACCTAGCTGGGCCAGCTGAGCCTATCTAGCATGCATGTATAATGAAGGAAGCAAGCAAGCCAGCAAGCAAGCAAGGTGTGTGTGAAGCTGACCTGAGATACAGCGCCAGGACCTGGCTGCATGACAAGAGCCTTGCATCTGTCAGAACTGTTAGCAAAGCAAGCAGTGTGGATGTTTATGCAAAGCAGACAGTGTGATTGTGCATCAGAGGAGGCGTGTTGTGTGCGTGCATGTATGGAGCCAACCTGAGATTCAGCACCTGGGCCCGGCTGCATAACAAGGGCCTTGCATCTCTCAGAGCCCAGCCACTTCTGCACCTCAGCAGCCCAGTTCTGGGTGAGGGTGGAGGGCGTCACCACAATCACCCGCTTGGCGACTGCCCTGCCCTAAGCGAAGCCCACATGTGGCATTGTTATATGGACCTCACTCAGGACGGGTAAGCACTGCTTGATGCGCAAGCATCATATACGCCAAACTGCTCCCACCACTTGTAATAGTACTAAAGAATATGACAATGGCAACTGCAACCTGCGCTCAGTACACAGTATGAACGCACAGAACAGTCAAAATTTGACATGGTTTTTTGCTCATCAAACAGATTGCATCACACAGACTGCACTCTGAAATACCTGAGGGCCTTGTCTCAGCAGGGTCCAAATGAGGGCAACGACTTGCAGAGTCTTGCCCAAACCCATTTCATCAGCCAATACTGCTCCAAACCTGTACGTCGACAAGCAGTGTTGTTAACAACCTAAGCAGCTGGCTGTGACCTATGACATGCAACTCATGCCAGAGCGTAGTGCCAGAGTACTCTGTGCATATGCTTGCAGATGTGCTACTTAGCTGCACTGAGCAACCTTAACCCATCTTGCATTGCATTCGCATGTTATGCACGTAAGTACACACCCAGACAAGATTCCTAGACAACAACGGTGTAGCCTTAAGAGCTGTGCATGTCAGAAGTGGCGTGTGCAACATCACTGCATGAATTCCTTGATATGAAATGAAGAGACAAAAGTCACATTATAAATGCTTGGTCTGCAGTGGAATTGAGAGCCACAGCACCATTTGATGCTGTATGCATGTAGCTGCACAATCAAGAGTCTTGCCTGTTTGCCTCCCTCATGCCCATGACGCATTCATACATGAACTGCACACCCTGGCTCTGATGTGGCCGTAGCTTTCTGGCCAGGTGTGGGTCAACCACCACAGGCATCACGCCTTTCATCTCACCCTGCTGCCACTGTGACTTGTTCAGCACAATGGCCCCTTCAGCATTCGGGTTGTGCTGCCACTGCTTGACAGGCTGCTGAGTAGCTGCGTTTGCACTGGAAGCAGTGTTGTGCATAGCTGCTGCTTTGCTTTGTAGAGGCTTCTTGAAGCTTAACTTGGTGCCTGAGCCATGCAGTGTGGGTGCTGAGCTTGTGGGCATGTCCTGAGCTGCTGGCTTCATGAAACATTGGCCTAGCCTGTATGCCAGTGTAACAGTCATGACAACATGTGGCAAATTTTAGCAAAGGTGCTGAGCTTATGGGCAAGCCTTGAGCTGCTGGCTTCATGAAGCATTGCCCTAGCCTGCAGGACAGTATGTGCAGACAACTTGGCTCAGTAAAAAGGTGACTTGTCCCACTGACAAGTTTACAGCAAAGGACTTAATGGGAGGCATTGTGGGGCAAGCACAACTAGGGACATGCCCTGTGCTGCTGGCTTCACGAAGCACTGGCCCAGCCTGGATCCCAGTGTAACAGTCATAATAACATGTGGCAAACTTTAGCAAAGGTGCTGAGGTTGCAGGCATATCCTGAGCTGCTGGCTTCATGAAACACTGGCCTAGCCTGTATGCCAGTGTAACAGTCATGACAACATGTGGCAAATTTTAGCAAAGGTGCTGAGCTTGTGGGCAAGCCTTGAGCTGCTGGCTTCATAAAACACTGCCCTAGCCTGCATGGTATTGTAGTAGTCATAACAAAATGTGACGACTTCTAGCAAAGATGCTGAGGTTGTGGGCATGCCTTGAACTGCGGGCTTCATGAAGCATTGGCCTAGCCTGCATGACAGTATGTGCAGACAACTTGGCTCAGCAAAAAGGTGACTTGCCCAATGCCAACTGTTCAGCAAAGGACTCGACGGAAAGCATTGTGGGGCAAGTAAAACTAAGAGCATTCCTAAGCTGCTGGTTCGATGAAGCACTGCCCTAGCCAGCATGACAGTGTGGGCAGACAGCTTGCCCAGCAGCATAGTGACATTCTAAATGATGAATGCGTGGCACAGGGCGCAATGGAAGGCAATTTGGGGCAAGCCACAGTTCACAGCTTGTCGTGGCTGCCAGGCATGACTATTATTAAGTGTGGTTGGGATGCAAGCAGCAGCATATCGAGGTTCAGGGGCAAGTTCAGGCAGGAATATTTGCTCCGCATGCCCATCAGCACAATGTATGGCATGAGGCTCTTCAGAGACAGGGCTGCTGGAGGAAGTGCGCTCTTCCTGCTGCAGTTCAATAAGCAGGACAGCAGACCTGAATAGCTCTTCCTTCATGGTCTTATCAATCTGAACCTCCCAGTTTCCCACCTCAACCTCAGCACCCAAGGGCATGCTCTGCGCATCCTTGACTTTGCCTTTGGACACTACCTTGCCTTCCTAGGACACCACATCCATAGTTTCAGAGCCAGCAACGATGCCTTCCTGTGTCAGTGTGTTAATATGCTCGAGGTCAGCAACAATGCACTGGAAGCAACATGTATGCATCAGACTTTTGGCACCTCATTGAATAAAGTGCACAAGCTGCCTTCCTTGACCTCCAGCGTGCCATCTGTATAAGACTTGTTTTTCTTCTTCTACATGCAGGCACTTGGAGAAGGTGTCAAGGTACCCTCACAGAATGTGTCAAGTAAAACTCACAGAAGGTATCAAGATACAGACTGAGCTGGCTGGAGCTACACAAACCGCAAATCTGCACCTTGTTGGGCATTCGCTTTGTGTACAGGACTGTGTAGTACTCAGCTGGAGCCTTTGTTGACTCAGAGGTTTGCTTATTGGTGTTCAGAGGGATCTGGCTGCAGAATTGCCGCTTAGACACTCCTATGGGTTCTGCTGTGCGTGCGGGCGCAACTGTTGCAGGAGGCTGAAATTTTCGCTTTGAGCGCACTGGCAGCAGCGTCTTCTGATCGGAGCTGGCTTGCGAAGTCTGCACCAGCGTATCGCCGACTTGAGCTGCTGCTATCGACAACGTGCTGGCATTAGTCTCATGCATGACGTTGAGGAAAATGAGCGCGACACGAAGGTTGACGACTATCGATGGCTAGACCTTGTTTGACCTAAGAACGTCGCCACGGTGAGCCTGCCGGCACGATGTGGGCCGGCGATCCGGGATGCAAACTTGAATTTATCGTTGTCTTGATCATTGACGATGCAATCCCGGCGCAATCGCATGGCCTGCCGTGCCGTGCAAGGCAAACCAGCTCGTTCAAACTTGAATGTAACGCCCACACATAACGCTAACAGCATTGCCTGCAATAGGGCACCCAGCTTGCTCTCACGAGTGTGCTCTGAGCATCGCCTGCACGTCTGACGCTGCTGCATTGTCCAGATATAGTAAAAGAGTGAGTTGCACGGCTGCGCTGCTTGCTACTCGAATTTCCCAAGTCAGGCAGAATGGCAGCATGGGGTGGGTCCAGGCCCAGAATGCTTGTATGGTACGTGTACCATCAAGCAGAGTCCGAAACAAATCATGCGCCAGCTCTGATGTGTATGCGAGCCCTGCGCGCAGCTCTGTTGAATTTATCCAGCCACAATCAAAGTGCACCCGCTGCTTGTTAAACCCCCCTCAGTGACAACTTAAAGCGCCGCTGTGTCCTGCAGTTACCTTTGTGGTCGAGAGTACGGCACGAAGAGGTGATTCGCTCGATCTGCTGCTGCATATTGACTAGACTTGGCTCGGGCTCACTTCCCTGACAGGCACAGGGCAAAGGCCTTCTCACCATCACGAACCCACGTCATCAAAACTGATGTGATTGTGCAGTCTGCCTATTCACATTCCTCAGTGCCAGAAGAAGTGGCAAGAGCAGGAAAATATGAAGCCAAAGAGTGAGCGTCGCAAGATGCCTCAGCCACCTTCAGAGGTGACTGACATGGCGTTGCCCACCAGCGCTGATGCCATTGAAGCGTTCAACAAGAGGGCGTACAAGGAGTATGAGGAGAAGACCCTGATGCAGTGCCCCTACTGCAGCCGCACATTTAAGTAGGCTACAACATTGCATGGACACTTTGCACCTGCAGCTCCAGAAGCAGATTCTGGCCTTGAAAATTTGTTGAAAGTGAATTGGTGGCCATGTCATGGAATGTGAGCTGCAATGCATGATGCATACTCTGTCTGATGTTCTCATGTCTCTACATTGGTCGGAACAAGCATAATTGCCTCAGTCTTGGCAGATTTTGACAAGCTGGCATGAGACTAGACTTGCATTGTACTAGAGTTTGCCAAAAGGTCGTGGCTGTGTGCACATGAACACGCCCTTGCACAGTGGCAGCAGTCCTCGTCACACAGCAGACGTGGGCCCGATGTCAGCCTGAGGTGCTTATCTGGTACTTGGTTTGCACATAAGCCTATTCTGTCTGATACAGCAATGTGGCATGGCCAAAGCATCAGAAGACGTGCACGGCCGAGACGCCCTTCAGGCCAGCGGGCACAGGCCTCGGCAATGGGAGCCTGTATAACACGTCGGCATTGCACATAAGCCTATTGCGCATATTGCAGTGATGTGGCATGGCCAAAGCATCAGAAGATGTGCACGGCAGAGAAGCCCTTCAGGGCAGCTGGCACTGGCCTGGGCAAGGAGAGCCTGTCTACTAAGCTGATACCCGGCAAGATTGCTGGCAGCATGCACAGCAACTTGTTGCCTACTAAGGAGGTTGCCATCACAGCCTCAGCACAGGCCCAAGACCTGCCCAGTGTTGCTGCTTTGGACCTCAACAAGCAGGTGCAAACCTATGTTCTTGGTGCCATATACTGATGGTCATCAATGATATGACTAGCCTTGAAACCTCATCAAAGTCTTCCGCTGCCAGGCAGTCTCACATCCGCCGCATGCCCCATTTGTTCAACAGCCAGAAAGCATGGACACAAAAGGTACGACGTTGAGCATTCTGATTGCCGTCTCTGCAATGAAAATGCCGCCTGGTTGCATTGCATTGCATTGCATCCAGACCTCATATGTGTGCTTCACAAACTGCATTGTACACTCCAGCATTGCTCAAACAGCATTTGCTGCAAGCACAGAACCTCTCCTCACTGATTTTTGTAGAACATGGATACATGCATGCATGCATGCTCTGTACACAAACTGCCTAGAGGAGTCTCCAGTGCATCAGCTTGAATGGGCATTCAAAGCAGATTGGCCTCGCAAGACTGGACTAGGGCCATGCACATCTAGCACTTGTGCTCAAGTTCATACTCTGGAGTCATAATAATAACAGTAATAATAATAACAATAACAATGATAACGTGTTCCAGCATATAGTGCTAGGTACCTGTGGCACAAGTCCTATCTCTGGAGTTATAATGATCCTTAAAGAATGCATGGCATGCCTGCAGGGCCCAGCAGCAGCCAACCGCTCAAAAAAGGTGGCAGGGATTTCAAGCAAGGCAACACCTGCGGGGGCTACCATGCTGGTGTGCTACCTGTAAGCCCTGCCTACCTTATTGCTATCTAAAGTCTGGTGGCTTTGCGTCGCACAGCTTTTCTGCAGCATACATTTCTGAAGCACATCCGGCATCTGACAAGTGCATCTGCCGCAGTGTCAGCTCAACATTGCTTTGCCTATTGCCACATGAGCTATCCACTTAGCAGCCTTGCAAGTTGATGGTAACAGGCGCTGTAATGAAGTACCAGTGAAGTGTAGGTAAAGTCAAAACCGAGAGCTGATTGAAATACTTGCTGCAGGTGTGGACAGGGACAAGATGCAACCGCTTTGCCAGCACACATCTTTCAGTGTCAGGTACGCCTCACTGCCTGTCATTGCATGATGTCACTGATGTCATTCTGATCCAGTGTCTGGCTACCTTGCTGGCAATAATGATTTGCTTTCTTGCTTCTGCGCCTTCACGCCACTCTTCCAGCCTTCCGTGCAAATGTTAACATATGTAGCCCATGTCAGCCAGTGGTGATGTGAAGACTCACTGCACACAGCCGCTTGTACTAGACAGCTGACGTCATCTGTTTGCATGGATTACAGTCATTGCCAAACATCATCAATGGTACCCCAGGCAAACAAAATTGCACTGACTCACTGTCTCAGCGTTTGCCACTGTCCAACAGGACGACTTCTTGAGGGGTCAGGAGGGGCGGCCCCAGGGTGAGCAAAGCGCCCTGCCCCGTCCCCCTCCTCAGATGAGGCAGGCCCTACCCACAAACCCTAAAACCATAGCTGACTTCAATGAAAGCATGGCAGCCTACTACCACCAGGTCTGGACACTGCCGTACATGTCTGTGACTTTACGTCCTATATGCTTCAAATGCTGCATGGACTCCCTGCGTGCTTTGTATGCTGTATGCCTTTATGGGGGATTTCTTAACTGTTGCAGTATGTCATTTTGACAGCTAATAAATGTGCATATGGACAATGAGCCTGATCAGCCAAATTGCAAACTCCTGCTCTGTTTCAGTTGCTCGCACTATAATTGTGCAGCTATAGAGCATTCTTATCGAGTGCCTGTGCTAGTCATTCCACATGAAACTGTCAATGGCGCATGAGAAGTGAAAGGGCTGCCAGCGACCGCATACTGCCACCAGGTGAGCTATCTGCTGTTTGATTGTTGCATCAGCTCATTTTGTGCCCAATCACATGCAGCATATTCTGTTTGGCTCACCAGAAGCAAATCAGTAATCCTGCTGCTCATTTTTAGAGTAAAAGCCTGATGGCACTTTGCTGCTCAAATGTAACATTACAGGGCTCGTCTCTGACTTGCAATAGCTCATTTGTGGGTGACAAAGCCTGATGAAGCCATGTGATTCAACTCAAGACGACGACATTTATGCATGACTCCAGCCTCACATTGCAGCATGGGACACTGACGCATCGCTCACTTGTAGTTTGCCCACTCACCACTACCAACTACCAGAAATGTAAACAAGCAAAGCAGATGTAACAATCACTGGCAGTATGCAATTGCAGCATGTGCAGACAGAGCAAATTTGCAGTCAATTCATGGTTTGCTGACCCATGTGAATACAACACAACTGTACTGCCCACATAAGCAATCTGCTGTTGCTACCAAGCGTAAGTACTTAAAGCAATCTGGCAAGCAATGCAGGTCAAAGGTGCTCCAGGGTTTGCTGACTTTTCGAACATGTTGCAACACCAGGCAGGGGCACAACTGCTGTTTTGTTGTTCACCAGCATGAAGGAGACTGAAAGTGCCGTTGTGAAGAACAAGAAGCTGTGGCAACGGCAGGGGATGCTGGCAGTGCCATGACTGTGACAGCAGTGCACAACATGCTAGAGAAATCTGCTCCAGGGTTTGCTGATTTGCCTGCACTGAAAAGCACTTAGTGTTCATGCTGTCATATCTTGCAGGTGACACAAGGCAAGGGCACCACAGCTGGAGACTTGTCAACGAGCATGAAGAAGAGTGACAGTCCCGCTGCCAAGAAGAAGACAGCAGTGGCAGAGGCAGGGGATGCAGACAGTGTCACAGCTGTGGTAGCCAAGCCCAAGTCTGCTTTGGGGGGGACCGTCAAGGGTGGTGGAGGCCCTAAGATATACACCTGCTACATGTGAGCTGCCTCACAATGCTCGAGTCAACAATAGATTTGATGCTCAGCCTATGCCTGGCTGGCATTTATATGTGAAATCTTGGAGGAGTCTGTCAACTGTGTTGCACAATGTCAGCTGATGGCAGAGCCCAGTAGCAAATCCTGTCTTGGGTCATTCAAAATGTGAATTCAGAAGCGTCCAATGCCTTGTGATTCAGAGAGAGTGTGCTATGTGGCAGATTCAAGTGGCAAAACCTGTCTTCAAGCGTGATGCATGTGCGTGCAGGAGTTGTTCTGTGGCAGCACAATATGGCTTGATCAGAATGATTGCAGGCAGTTGGTGGCTTCTGTTCGCACCCAGCTGTCTCATGAAAGTTTGACTAGCACATATGTGAGTCATGATGCTGACGCTACTGCTGATGCGTGCGCTGATGATGATGAATGATGGCAGAAACATGTGACTGAATTTTCTTTGGTGCATGGTGCAGGTGTGGGCAGGGTTTCAGTGGCAGCAGCCTGGGCATCCACCAGCCCAAGTGCCAGCAGAAGTGGCTTGCTGAACAGGCTGCAAAGCCCGCAGGTACAAAATCAGATCCCAGCATTGCTTGCATGCTTGAATCAGATCAAAGTCAGCATGCCAAATGATGAGTGTTTTGTGACCCAACAACCCATGTGCCAGCAGAAGTGGCTAGCTGAACAGGCTGCCAAGCCCGCAGGGAATTGGAAAGTAATAGTGATAAAGTGTGTGTATGGGAATGCTTAAGCATCAACTGAAAATCCTGTGGTGTAATTGTACATCATCCTGTAACAAGAAGCTTGTCACTCACAAGCACCCTTGCACACGACTGACTCCCGAATCCATGAGTTGAGCCATTGGTACTTGCGGGTGAACGCCTTCACCTGTGGCTGCAGTCAATAAGCCTCTGCTCACCAGTTCAAACACTCAAAAGCTTGACCAGACCTGCATGTTCTGACGTGCATATGTCTTCCCCTGTTTGATGTGCTACAACCTTATTTAGGCGTCACCGGTAAAGGCAGGAACATGTCTCCAGCCTCTGTCAACTGGTACTGCAGCCAACCCCTGCCCGCAGGATTTTTAAATCTCACATGTCTCCCACTCCCTTTGTACATGAGATGGCGCTTTGGTATTGCCCGTCAGCGTGAATCTATGTTGGCACCTTTTGCCTAGCTGATCATTTCCGAAGGATGCATGCAAGACTCCATAGGGGCTGTTGCAGGTGAGGGCAGGCAGATGCCTCCAGCCTAAGCAGCGGCCAGTGAGCCCCTGCCCACTGATACATATGCACATCTCCTTTGATTCCAAACGTTTTTCTCCCTTGTCTAATTGCTCAATTGTGGCTATCGCAGGTGAGGGGAGGCAGATGCCTTCAGCCCCATCAGCAGCCAGTGAGCCCCTGGCCACTGATGCATCCGCACGCCTGCTTTGATTCCAAATGTTTCCCTCCCTTGTCTAACTGCTCAATTGGGGCCACTGCAGGTGAGGGCAGGCAGATGCCTCCAGCCCCAGCTGCAGCCAGTGAGCCCCTGCCCACTGATGCTGACGGCATTGAAGTCTACAACAGTCAGATGTCCAGCTTCTTCAGTAAGCTGTCACTGGATGCTTGTGAGTTCTGTGGGCGGACCTTCAAGCCAGAGTCTCTTGTCAAGCACCTCAAGGGCTGCAGCGGCCCTGCTAAGAAGAAGTGAGTCCAAAGATGTTACTGTGAGTTCTGTGGGCGTTTCAAACAACAAGTGGTCGCAGTTTACGCTGCTACTAGAGACTATCTGGACAAAATGGATGTGTCTGATATTGAAAGTTGCCCAAGTCAGAGTCGCTCGTGCAGCACTTCAAAGGCTGTAAAGCACTCTACTCCGTGCAAATTTGTGCGGCATTTGCATCAGCTCACCTTTCTATCTTTCAGCGCTAAGCAACTCAAGGGCTGCAAGACCTCTGTCCAGAGGGAATGGATCGCTTTGTCTCAAGCCAAACATGTTTTTGTCTTGTCAAAGCATGGGTGGTGGTTGTCTTGCAAATCCTGCCGAGAGATTGTAAGACAATGGCTGACAAGCAAGTGTAATCAAGCAAGGGTGTACATGTATGTCTGGACTGAGTCACAACCGCTGGGTATTTGCTGTAGAGCTTCTGCTGGCCAACAATAGAGGCCCTATACCTGTCCGGGCAAAGCGCAAAGCAGCCTACAACCACAAAGCTCCAAAGCCGTCCAAGTCCTCTCTGGCAATCAGAACAAAAATCGAGCGGCAAGAGGTTTGCCTGGTCGTCCGCTGTGTGCAGTGGTGGCAAGCATCCTGAGGAAGTCGAGCTGTTTGCAGGCAGACCTGCAGCCCTTCCGAACGCTCCTTGCTGCTGGTCTGGGCTTGTCCGGTTCAGCGGTGATCGCCGCACTTACACGTCAGATGTGAAAGCTGGGTTGGAAAGCTGCGCCTTTGCTATGTTTTCTTACAAAGTCCTTTCAGGTCTGTTCTCGACTTGGCTGTCAAAGTGATGCTTTTGCAATGACACACTTGACATGCTTGAGGCTTGTTGGAAGCCAAGGGAGAATGCAGGATGCGACAGGAAGAATTGATTGGCACTCCTGCTTTCAATATAGCTACTATAGCACCAACGATCGAGGCTGGTAGTGATGTTACTGAGGTAGCTGACTATCATTTGACAATTGGTTTACATGTGCATAAATCTGGCTAGATCTACACAAGGTCACAAAGCAGGGGCTGACTTAAGCTTGATGTACGCTCACCAAAGGCTCAAGGCATCTACAACAATACCAGCAACAGTCTCACTGCAAGCACTTTGGCGTCAGCAGGTGCTATTCACTACGCCGCTGCGCTACCAACAAGCATACCTTTGGCACGCCCAGGATCACACAAGGCACTGCTGCAATGGGGATCTAGGCTTGCACTTGGCGTGTGCAAGGCTCACATGTGGGAGATTGCACTAGGCCTAGTAATGGAAAGAGCTGGTGACAGGCACAACAAGAAGAAGAGGTCTCATGCTGTGCGCTGCCGACGCCACATGTGGTACAGTGCAGGAACAAACGCACAAGAAGACTGCCTACTGCACTCACCCTCATAAGGCTCTGCATCTGTCTGTGACTGGTCTGTGGCACAATGCAGGGCTTCTGACACAGACCGTTATTACTGTAAAAATGCTAAAATCCCTGTGTGAGACCCTTTCCCAGGCTTAGGAACTTTTTTGTGGGACCTGGCAGTGGGATTGGCAGGGGGTGGGTGATATTACCTCACTGACTTGGTTACAAAACCCCAAGTTACAGACCCTATCTTCTGCAAAATCTCTGCTCTTCTTTTTTTTGCAGATCATATGATGCTAGCTTGTACAGCTTGGTGCCCAAACAACCCATGCAAATTGTCAGAAAATGATCAGCTGCTACCAAGGTGAGTCTGAGAACCCCACTCAACATCTCTGGACAGGTGGAGACTGCCAGTGCCCTGACGAGACACAGTCTGCAGGCTCGTGTTACCTGGTCCTCAGCTGGAAGGGCAAAATGTTGAGCACTGTTCAGATGCTCCAAGTGTGACGCACTTCCTTTTTGAGCAAAAGTTCGAGTCCCAATCATGGGTTGATCAAGCCCTCTGGACAGGTGGAGGTTGTCAGTGACCTGTCACAAGACTGTCACAAGACATAGTGTGCAGGCTCGTACAGTCTGATCCTCAGCTGGAAGTCTACATTGTTGGGCGCTGCTGAAGCTCTCAGTGTGACGCACTTCCTCAAATCAAAGCTTACAACCACACGTCAAGCCCTTTGAACAGCCGAAGGTTGCCCATGGCCTGACAGGTCATAATCCGCAGGCTCATGCAGCCTGATCCTCACCTGAAAGGGCACATTGTTTGGCGCTGCTAAAGCCGTCAGTGTGGCGCACCTCCTCAAATTAAAGAAGACAGTCACAAGTTAAGCCCTTTGGACAGGTGGTGGTTGCCAATGGCCTGTCAAGACATAGTCTGCAGGCTCATACAGCCTGATGCTCAGCTTGAAGAGTACATTGTTTGATGCTGCTGAAGCTCTCAGTGTGATGCACTTTGTCAAAGCAAAGCTTACAACCACACGTCAAGCCCTTTGAACAGCCGGAGGTTGCCCATGGCCTGACAGGTCATAGTCGGCAGGCTCATGTAGCCTGATCCTCACCTGAAAGGGCACATTGTTCGGTGCTGCTAAAGCTCTCAGTGTGGCGCACCTCCTCAAATTAAAAAATACAGTCACAAGTTAAGCCCCTTGGGCAGGTGGTGGCCTGTCAAGACATAGTCTGCAGCTCATACAGCCTGATGCTCAGCTTGAAGAGTACGTTGTTTGATGCTGCTGAAGCTCTCAGTGTGACGCACTTTGTCAAAGCAAAGCTTATAGTCACAAGTCACGCCCTTTGAACAGGTGGAGGTTGCCAGTGGCATAACAGGACATAGTCTGCAGGGTCATACATCCTGATCCTCAGCTGGAAGTATGCATCGTCAGGTGCTGCTGAAGCTCTTATTGTGACGCACTCCCTCAAATCAAAGCTTTCAACCACAAGTCAAGCCCTTTGGACAGGGGCAGGTTGCCAGTGGCCTGACAGGACATAGTCTGCAGGCTCATACAGTCTAATCCTCAGCTGAAAGGGCACATTGTTGGGTGCTGGCAGCCAGTTGGCCACCTTTGCTGTGCCTGCTGCTGGCTGCTCAGCAGATATGAACACCTCCAGAGTGCTGTTATTTGTCCCACTGTACACTAGCCCTTCTGTCTGCAACACATTACAGCATGCTCTTGCAGAATTGGTGTTTCCGACGCAAACTTGCTGTGCTGCTCAATGGATATGAGAGCTGTTGTCAGTCCGGCTGTAAATCAGGCCTTTTGTCTGCAGCATAGGGTAAAGCAGCAGAGAGGCATCTTGCATGAATTGGCATACAGTATGCCCATGTGCTTGCAAGAGGGCCTGCTTAAACTGCTTGTGCAGTGTTTTTGCAAGCCACATGGGCCCAGGATATGCCGAGAATGTTGTGCCAGTGATCACAATATGACGCCCAACGCATATGCATGCAGGCAGTGCATGGGGCAAAGGTGTGCGTCAATGGCCGTTGCTGCAACAGTAGATTGAAGCAGGCCAGAAAGCTATGTGTCCTGCACAGCCACGCAAGTGTGGATATTGTGGGATCAAGGCAGCGTCCTAGCTGTATTAAGAAGCAGCAAGCATATACAGATGCAGACTGTATGCACTTGCTACATCAGCATGCTTCCAGCACTGTATGACCCTAGCAGTATGTAACCCCAGGACCGCCGTCAACAGAAGCACTCATTGACCTGACAGCAGACCCCATCAGTGCAAGCACTCTCAGTTGCTCATCACACAAGTCATGAAGCAGGGTTGAAGAACACTTACATGCTCTCCAATGCTGTAACGGTCAATGGGATTGCTGATGAAGAGGAAGTTGCTGGCATTATACATGGTCAGCGACCAGAAGGCATAGGCTGGCAGGGGCACTGACAAGGCTATGGTGTAGTTGTTGCCTGTGGAGGCGTCCAAAGTCCTGTTCTGAGAGTCAATGGTGGTGGTGATGTCAAGTGCCTCACTGTTTAGCTGATCTTCTAGACCATTGCGGGCGATCTCTGCGAGCCACAGTGCAAGATCTTGTCAGCAGGTGAAGTGCAGTAGGCAATTGTGCCTGGGTTCTTGAAGCTAAGTTGTGGGTTGGGCACAGTGGCAAAACATTACATAATGACTTGGTGCTGCAGAGAGGTATGCATGTTACAGCACAGCACAGCATAGCATGGCACAGCACAGCCCAACGCCAACACGGTACAGCATATAGTACAGCACAGCACAGCACAGCACAGCGCCGCGCAGCACAGCATGGTACAAGCAAAGGCGATTACGATGCCGAGCTCTCTGCAGGTAGTCAGAGCCCCAAGTTGGACCAATCCTGAAAGTCCAGCCACTGGTAGTGAGCCAATCCACTTGAGATGCCATGATACACTGAGTGGCCACCTGCTGGCCCACTCTGAAAGCTTCCAAGCCAAGGCCAGATGCGTTGCTTGCAGCCCTGCTCAGATCTGCTAGGGCTGTTTCATATGGCCCTGTGCCATTGCCTGCACAAGTTCTCAACTGCTTTGCACATTGTTTGCTGTTTGACAGACTTACTGGTGCTGGCATGCTACTGACAGTCAATGCGTGGGCAAGTGAGCATGTCAGGCAGGTGTTTGACTAGTCTATGGGCCTGCATCTACACTGGCAGTGACTGCTTGAAATGCCATGCACTGGCAAGAAGAAGAAGAAGAAGAAGAGAAAGAAGAAAACAGATAATTGTATGATATAAGGTCAGGCTAAAGTCTTTGCAGCTGAACAGACATAAGATCGCCTGTCCAAGGCTCTTGCATTTCTCATGTGCAAGCTTTGGTATGTACGCATGTAGCATCAATCAAACTGAATGCTAGACTGGGAGTGATATCAGCACATGTAACACATCAGGAAGCTTGTGTCCACGGAAAGCACAATTGCATCACAATCACTAAAGCTCTGTTGCTGACAGCCTCAAAATGCTCTTCCAACACCAGTTTGTGCTTGTGAAGATCATGGAATTGTACCTGGTGGGTCAATCGTAACATAGGCAGCGGCAAATGTGAACCAGTCCGCAGGATTTTGGCTGAGCTGCTGTGTGCTCACTGCATTGACGGCATTTAAGATAGCTGCTGCCTTCGACAGAGGACTGCTTCCGTTCACTGCAGTGTGCACAGGTGAGTCAGAAGGTGACTTTTGTGTTGCAGAATGATTGCTCCACATAGCCTGTCACAGCAGCTTTTCAAGCAGCAGCACATTTGTCTTGTCAGTTGCATCAGTATGTGCGAATCATCTTGCTACTGTGTGGTGTCGATGAATGCAAGCTCAATGACTAATACACAAAGCTGCAGTTGATGCTGAGCAATGTGGCAAGCAGATGCATGGGTCACAGGTGTGACATTGCTGAAAGCACTGCTTTCAGCTTGTCAGTGATTGAACGAGGCTCAAATCATCAGACGCACAGCAGTCCTTGCTTCAGGCTGACCTGAAGTGTTGTATGGGGCAATCTTGATCTGATTGAGCAAGTCGGCTGCTGTTGGTACGTCGCTTTGATTAAACACCTGAACTCTTGCAGTGATCTGGATGATGTCAGTGGGGAGATGAATGACGCGGGTGCTGGTGAAGTTGCTGTAGGCTGCACTATCAGGCACATCTGCATCAGTCACCTGTCAGTGTCAATGTGCTTACGCACTCACAGACATCACCCCAAACTGATCAGCACTATCAACAATCTGTAGCAACTGATTGTGAAATGGGCGCTGTAACTTGCGTGCTTGCATCAGTTACACTCTTTTGTCTTGCATGTCATCTCTAATGAGCAATGCAAAGGCATGATCAATGGGTTGGCACAGTAAACAGCTCACGCTGCTATGCTGGAAGAATTGAAACACAGTCAAAGCCTGCAAAAGCTACCATTACAATGCATGCAGCCGTGCTGTTGCACTCGTGTGACATCTCACCTGGACCAATCACAAGGTAGCTGCCTGCAGTGTTGTTATAGTGAGAGCCAATGGACGAGTTGACATTGGTGTAAGCATCAATGAAGGGTACTTCCCAGTACCTTCCAGCATCAAAGGTAGGCACAGTCAACTGTTGAGGACCCTGCAAAAAGGCAGCAGATCATCATGACATGGAGTATTGAATGTCAGATGTCCTTACAAAGACGCTCAGAATAAGCCTGCCTGACGAGATAGGACTTGGGCCACAGCTGGAAGGTGTAATGATGATTGCTGTTACTATTATGACGTGAAGGTGCTGCGCATCCAGACCAGGCAACATGCACTTGATGACAAGCAGAAACAGCTTGAGCTTGTCAAGCTCTCATCATGATTCTGCAAGGATGGTTTCAGCGCTTTAGACTGTTGGGTATCTGGCCTGAAGGAGTGAATGGTTCTGTTACTGTCTGCCTCACAGATATTGCTGCGACTATCAGCTCATGCAAAAGTGCTGCAGCTCAGGCATGTACAATGCCACTTTGGACTTGGCTAGACATGATTTGGGCTACACTCACTTGCAGCATCTGTGCTAGAGCAATGAGTTACTATGATTTAGTGCTTAGCGGCCAGGCATCAGACAGGCATGCAAACAGTGTGCTCCTCATGCATATGCTCACCTGTGACAGATCTAGAAAGGCTGAGCCATACACTCACCTGTGACAGATCTAGAAAGGCTGAGCCATACAATGTGTCATCATTTGGTCCAACAACTCCACTTGCTTGGTACCTTGCATTGTTGGTTGCTGATGACAATTGAGTGTTGCGTGCGTAAAACATGTTGCTGTCTGTTCCATTTGTTGTGCCGCTTGCCACAGTTTTGGCCATAGTTGGTAGAGGATACGAGTATATGTACGCCCAAGCAATCTGCAGGTGTGTTCAGCAACGTGAGTTGATGCGAAGTGGTCAGCAGCAAAACAAGGCGAGGTGACAGGAGGGTCAGCCAAGGTCAACTTATTTTGTGCAAGGTCCCAGCTGGTGTCTGTGTTGCTTACAGAGCATGAAACACGCGAATGCTCACTGGCATGAGCACCTGGGCGATCTGGTCCACGGCCAGTGGGTTGCTGAGGTTGACAGGCAGGCTGAGGTTCAAGCCGGGGATATCGCGCCCGAGTGATCCTTGCTGGATCAGGCTATTGAGGCCATTTTGACTGGAGCATTGATAGCCCAAGCTTGTAGACAAGTTTTGAGACTCCACGACGATTTGAGTGGTGGGAGTCGAGCCCGATGTAGCTGCCGCTGCAAGCTCTGCAACGCGCAACAGGATCGCGACTGTGAGCCACACCCGAATTCGGTTGCCGAAGCCGGCAGATGCGCCAATTACACAGTTCATTGTGAAATTGGAGTGATAGGTGCATAGCCCCTCTCTGCGCAACGACTAGAGCTTCGGGCTTGAGTCTCAGCTCGATCTAAGGTAAGAAGTGATGTCATATTCGCATTGCCTCCAGGGACCGCTTTGTCATGTTTTGGCATGATGTTCCAATTGCCAAGGCTATGATGGTCAACGCTTAGGGCTACATGAGCATCGTTCCTCCGTGATGCCTCGGCAATATGGACGAAGCAGCAGGCTGTCATGCGTGACCGCTAGCTTTAGGGTCCTGTTCTGACAAAGGCACGGCAGGGCCACACGACATAGTGGGCTGAGGTTAGAAGTCAAATCAGCAAACACGCAAGTTCTGGCTCTTAGAGCAGCAGCGGCGACGTCGTTGTCTTGATACAGAGCTTTTGCGCCTGGTTCATCGTTCTCCTATCGCATGACAAGCGTCCGGGATTTCAACGAGTTCTCGGAGTACAATGACCGACAACGATGGGTAAGCAAGCTGTATGTGCAAGATGTGAACGTCTTCAGTCAGACACAATCAGGGAAGCCATGCTGTGCACTTCATTGAAGTGCCTGATGACTGGACAGTATGATGTGACCCCTGATGCTGTCATGCAGGAGCTGTTTAGGTTGCGCAAGGCATCCCAGGCGCTCCTGCAGAAGGGCATGGGCCTATTGGGCGCGCCAGCAACGGATATGCTGGTTGAGTACTTGCATATGCGCCCATACATACTCACGTCACATGACGAGCATCATGCGAGGAAGCTCAACCTTTGTGACATCAGGCACCATCATGCAAATTCTGCAAATGGCCTCAACATGGCTCACATGTTGTACCAGCTGAAGGATTCTGCTTTGAAGGCAGTCAGCGAGGGCATGGGTCTGCCACAAGCAGCTGCTGCTGCTAAGCCACTGGACATGGTAGCTAGCATCATTAGCGAGCTCCGAAAGGTCAGTCTTTCTTGTAAATTGGCTCTAGTGGCATGTCCTTGCCCCAAACGAGCACTCAACTCAGCAATCCAGATGCAAGGGCCATTTGGACTTGAGCAGGGCAAGCTGACAGGCATCACCCTGGGCACACAGCCTGTGTGGATATGGTGACAGTCTTGCAATTGCCTGTGCAAGCCACCATTGGCTGGTTTGTTTGTAGTGGCGCAAAGAGATTGCCTAACATTACATTGCACTGCATCTTCACACTGCCTTACGCATCAAGCCATCCGATGCAATGCAACACAATGCAATCGAGAGCATGCAATGCGATAAAATGACTTTGTTGCTGATGTTGTGTGATGCTGAACTCAATGTCATGCAATGCACAGCATTACACGGCAAGTAAACCCAAGGCAGAGCAATGCAAACCAGTAACAAAGCAATGCAGAACAGTACGATGCCATGCAATGCAAAACAGTGAGATCTTATGCAGTGCATTGCTGTTCAGTGTGATGTCAGGCAGCGCAAAAAATGCAATGTAGTGCAATGTAATGTCAGGCAATGCAATGGATGCAATGCTAAGCCATGCAAAGCAATGTAATGCATTGCAATGCAACGCAACACAAAACAATATAATCTTCTGCAAGGCAATGCAAAGCAGTGCAGAGCTATGCACAACAAAGCAATGCAATGCAAGGCAAGGCAAGGCAATGCAGTTCAAAGGAGTGCAGTGCATTGTCAAGCAATGTCAAGCGACCTGATACACGCAATGCAATGCAGAGCCTTGCCATTCAAGGCAAAGCAAAGCACAGCAACGATGCAATGCAGCCAAGATCAATGCAAGGTAATACAATGTTGTCTAATGCTGATGTTGTGTTCTGCTGAATCCAAAGTAATGCATTGCCACGCGCTTCATTGCGTTGCATTGCTTTGTTTTGCACTGCTTAGCATTGGGCTGCATTGCTTTGCATGGCATTCTATTGCGTTGATGGCACTGCCTGACGTTGCATTGCATGGCATTGCACAGCTTTGCTTTGCATTGCAGTGCTTTGCATTGCACAGCTTTGCATTACTTTGTGGTGCTTTGCTTTGCATTGCATTGCACAATTTTGCGTTGCGATGCACTGCACGACATTGCATGGTTTTGCATTGCATTCCTGGCAATGCCTGACATTGCATTGCACTGCATTGCCCTGTTGCTGACACTGCACCTGTCCACAAGCGCTATACAATGCAACACAATGCCATGCTATGCGTTGCAATGCAATGCAGTGTCAGGCCATACAATAAACGCACAGCACAATCACTTCAATTTGAGACGTAGCCGTGCAAAGCGTGAAGCTATGTGACTGATCACGCTCAGATTCTATTGCAAAGCCGCACGTCGATCTCGGCACGTCGCGTGCGGATCGTGCAATACCCGCGTGCACGACGAACGCTGACGTGCGATCAAGTACTCAGCGGCTTGAGCGTATTTGTATCCTTTCTAATGCTTGATTCGTTGCTTTGAAGCTCGTCCGCAGTGCCGTTCGATGGTGCTTTGCCCCTGCCTCCTTGTTGTTGGCGACTAAGCAAGATTTGAACCTGTTTTGAGCATTTTATGACTACTTCTGACTAATTTCTCGTTTTTAGGTACCTTTTGCTTGAATTGTTTGTGAGTGTTTTTTAAGAGTGACTGATTGCACAATATCAGAAGTCCACAAGTTAAATGGGCGCAATATGTTGAAGTGACAACACATGTTTCCTTGCAAACTGATGAAGCACAGGTTATTGACATGAACTTTTAATCATAAGTGAGCAAGCTAGTCTTGCACTATTGAAGTGCAACATATATTTGGCTGTGTTTGATTTGACAAGCTTACACGTCATGCTTACTAAGGTTCAACTGCCTTGTTGCCTTGTCAAGCAGCAAGTGTGCATTGCAAGCAGCTTGGTACACTGTCAAGCACTTGCGCTGCATTGAATGTTGCTGGCCAGCAGCATAGCAATGCCCTGGTTTGCTGCTGCCATTTGGTGTCCTATGCTTGATGAGGTTCAACTGCCTTGTTGCCTTGTCAAGCAGCCAATGTGCATTGTAAGCAGCTTTGTACACTGTCAAGCACTTGCGCTTCATTGAATATTGCATTGAATGTTGCATTGAATGGCTGCTATACTTGGTCAAAGGTAATAACCTCGCATTTGAAAAGCTCACTTCGTTGAAGGTTTATTGAACATAATCCGAACAGACCCTGAACGAATGAATGAATTGAATTGAACTGAATTGAATAAATGAATGAATCGAATTGAACTGAATTGGACTGAATTGAATTGAACCGAGCTGTATTGATCTGAACTGAACTGAACTGAATTGAATTGGATTGAGTTGAATTGAGTTGAATTAATTGAACTGAACTGAATTGAACTGATTTGAACTGAACTGAATTGAACTGAATTGAACTGAATTGCAATGATGGATTGAATTGTATAAAAAATCATATCAAAAGCACTAGGTCTATGCATCATTACAGTTAAGTTCTGCATATGAAACCTATCGAACAAATAAAAACTAAATCATTATTGGGAAACAAACCAAAGAAATGAATAAAATATAAGGCCGTGCACAACTTGAGCTAGAAAAACCGGAGCAGAAAGTTCGCGAGTCAGAACTGAAAGCCTAATTGGTCTAAAACTTTGGTCTTCAAAGCATCATGGCTTGGCCTCACATCCTTTTTCCAATCTCCTGCCTTCTTTCGTTCACCCTCTGTGCTGTTTTGATAAGTTGACCATCTTTGCCGTCGTGATTCTACATATTTTTGGTCATCGTTGTTCAATAGCCAACAATCATGGGCTTTGTCAAAGTTCATTCGAACGCTGGCCAATATGTTGGCAAACTCTACTTTATGGTCGAAGACAGTAGGCTCAGTCAAGGCCAAGTAATATGCACCCCTGCCCTCATGTTTCATTTCTCTGCCATGTGTATCTTCCTTTGGCTCAAACCATCTACACCCAGCTTCCCCAGTTTGCTCTAGAAGGCGTGCTCTCTGGGAACTTGTTTGCCTCCGGCTTCATATATTATCTTGACTACATTACCATAGTACACATGATATGCTTTGCGCTTTTTCCTTGGGCCATTTGGCGTGACATCATACAAGAGAAGGAGAGAAGAAAGCAGCAGCAGATGCGGAGCGCCAAGCAGCACTGTAAAGGCTGATGGTACAGAATGCGGGCAGGTCAGGATACCAGAACACAAACAAGAAGCCAGCAGACAAAGATGTCCTGTGCCGCCACTTCAGCAAAGGCACATGCAATAAGCCTAACTGCAGATTCAGTCATGATCCAGCTTTACTGGCAAGGGACCCATCAATGCAGAATGCAAGGCGCGGGTAAGTGACACAGAAAACAGAATAGTGATGCCATCCAGCATAGTCTTTGAGCAGTATTGGTCATTTTCGGCATTAGATTTGGTTTGCTTGTATGTTTTTGAATGTATGTAATTGAGACAGTACTGATGTATACGTATGCTTGACCTTTGATTGCTTGGGAGGACAGTATCAAAGCAAATTGCATGATAGGCCAGTTTTAGACAAGAAAGTGAAGCAAACAGCAGACCTAAATGCATGCTGTAATGAACAAAGACCGGAATATTGACCCGGATTGTAATGATTATTGCAGGAATTATGCTCAACGTGCATTGCATTGCATCACACCTGTGCATGCTGATGTGTCTGATAAAGACGATGCCATCAAACTGGGTGCAAATAGTAGCAGAGTGCCATTGTTATCGCAAGAAGATTGCTTTCGAAACTGGCAAGCAACGGCTGAGGCCAAAGCTAATAAGTCAGACGAACATCAGAGAGTGCATAACAGAATAACTCTGCTGTCACAGAATGAACAGTGGCAGCGACAAACAGTATGCACAGGTTCAAGAGATGCAAGTGTCACACAGCAAAGGGATGCGACAGTGCATTGGGAACATATGACAGAAGGCTACAAGGAGCTGCATGAGTTGGAAGATGCACTAGGACAAATGGAGGGTCAGGAAACGGATATGTTGTCATGGAGTGAAACAGATCCTCTTCTGCAGAATGATCACAGAGTGGAGCTGGTCAATTGACAGTTGCAACATACAGAACCTGCCTGAAAACACTCAGAGGAAAGAAGCTTTTTTCAAGTTGGAGGGAGAGTTGCCTGCAGAGACCTTGCAACAGCACAAGATCTGGCTCAACGAAGGCCTGAGCATTACAGAAAAGCTCATAGATCCGGCATATCCAGCATCAATGGAGTTTGCAGAGGAAGCTGAACATTGGCTGTCAAGGGTCACATCATATGTGACAGACCCAAAGAAATTCAAAGCAGGACTCATGCATGCTTCAGTGCCCATCATGGAGGAGTACTTCAACATGACTGGCAACAAAACCAGGAATGCAAGTAAAGTACTGAGTGGCTTCAAAGAGGGATTCAAGTTCAAATTTGTGGGAGTGAATCATCACTCACACAAAGCAGCTCCACAATTCAAGCAAAAGATGGAGGCTGTAAGGAGCATGTTGACAAAGGCAGTAGGGCCAGAGGCTCAGGAGGGTTACCTTGAAGGAACAACGCCTCATGCAATGCAGTTTCAAACCACAAGTCAGTGGAACAATACTCAGAATTTGTAGAGGCAGAAATCCAGTCTTGTGTGGAAAAAGGGGTGATCAAGCCATGGACTCTGAACACACCACCAAAAGCTGTCAATGGCATCAAGGTGGTGGATGACAAGTTGCCTAGGCTGAGACTGTGTCTGAATCCGATATACATCAATGCATTCATGGAGTACAATCCAACAAAGTATGAGAAGCTACAAGACTTGGTAGACATGGTAGAGGAAGGAGACTTCCTGATTTCTTCAGATGACAAGTCTGGGTATTGGCAAATGCCATTACACCCCAGCATGTGGGAGTATGTAGCCTTCCAGTTTCAGGGCAAGGTATATACCTGGTGTGTGAACCCTTTCGGGGTGGCGCAAGCCCCGGCACAATTCACAATGTATAAACAAGAAGTGTACAGACCACTGAGACAAAGGAGAGTGCGTTTGAGTATGCTGTTGGATGACAGATTGGCAATGGAAAGCTCTGAGCCAAGAGCAAGGCTGCTGTCAGAGCGTTAGTATTGATCATGGCTGCTTTGGGAGTAGTGATGAATGTGCCTGATCCAGAAGGCAAGAAAGCACAATGGCTCTCAGACACAAAGTGTAGATTCCTGGGCTTCAAAGTAGATGCAGCAGAGCAGAAGTTTCAGCTGC